>VZTA01027953.1:0-26012 GCA_013398855.1 Mohoua ochrocephala | reverse complement strand
TCGGAGTCAGGCGCCTCCGAACCGTTCCTGGTTTTTATTAGGGATTGTGCAATCCCAGGAAAAGCAAATAAAACAACAACACAAAGGCAGGGTGGGTTTTATTCCTATTTTTCCAGTTGTCCGGATAATCAAGGATTGGGAATTCCATGGTTTCCTTTGCAAGGAAAAAACCCTGAAAATCCTCATTCCCGTGGGATAGCGGAAGTTTCCTTCCATTCCAGCACCGTTTTTTAAGGGATACCAGAAATCCCAAATTTTGTGGGGGATGGAGATATCTGGGATCATCTCCCTTGTGGCCTGAGCTCTGGAAATCCCGGAGGTGTTGAAGACTTCAATTAATTAATTATTAATTAATTAATAATTAATTCATTTTAACCAATTAATTTATCGTCAAGTAATTTTTCAGCTCTCAACTCCATCCTAAAAAAAAATTAACTGGGAGAGGATCATTCCATCTTTTCCTACCTTTCCCACCTCCATCCCAAATTAGCCCAAAAGAGGGATTTGTCCCGAATATTTAATTTCGGGAAATTCCAGCCTTCCCACGAATTTGGATGGGAGGGAATAGGACGAGGAGCTGGAACAAACACAGGGAAGGGAGGTGGGATATCCGTGAGAAGGGAGACTCCCTGTGGGATGAGATTGGAATTCCCAGGCTCGTGTAACCCACCCGGAACCAGAAAACAGCCGGGAATAAATTCCGGCCAAGGAAGAAAACCGAAAGGGAATGTTTGGATAAAATAGGGAGGAAAGGGCTGTGGATGCATCCAGGATTTTATTCCAGCAGCAACTGAGGTCAGGTTGGGCCTTGACCTTCACTCAAGTTTGGAATTTCTTCCATGATCCTTCATCTTTCCAAGCCCCGGGATCACGGAATCATGGAAAGGGTCGAGGCAGGGACATTAAAGCTCATCCCAATCCATGGGCAGGGACATCTTCCAACATCCCAGGATCCTCCAAGCCCCATCCAGCCCGGCCTTGGACACTTCCAGGAATCCAGGGGGGCCACAAGTTCACGGAGAAGCAAATCCCGAATTCTGGCGGTTCCGAGCTCCGCTGGGCGAGGACGATTTTCCATCCTCTCCTCACCGTCGGGAAAATTCCTCTTGGACAACTTCTGGGCTCCGTGGAGAAATTCCAACCCCCCTTCGTGTCCAAGTCCTTCCCAATGCCAAGGAGAAGCAGAGGCTGGAGAGGGTCTGGAGCAGGAATTCCGCTCCTGGTGTGCCAGCGGGTGGACGAGACATTCCAGGTTGTCTCATTCCAGGAGTTCTGCTTCCCATTAAAGCGCTGGAGAGCAGCTGGAGCTCTGGAGTCCATTAAAGGCCGTTTTTCGGGAATGGGATTTGATTCCAGCCGTTTGTTTTTACATCCAGGGAGCCGAGCAATGGATGCTGAAAAAAGAATAAAAGCAAGGGGGAAAAAAACATGGATGATGGGATGCAGGATGGGAAAAAACCTTGGAATATCGAACATGGCTTCCTTGCTCCCACATCCCGGGCTTGGAAAAACCCTTTTGGAAATATCGGCTTCTTCATCACCCGGAGGTAATGGAGAATCCGGAATTCCGAGGATGAAATATCCTGAATTTCTACAGGGAAATGTGGTTTTTAGTTTCCCTGGAAGAGGGATGGGGATCCTTCTTCCAAAGGTGCCGCTGGTGAGGCCTCAAAACTGGGATAAAAGGGATGGAATGAACCGAAATGGATCAATGCCATAAATTGGGAAGGAATTGCTGTGGGTGAGGGTGGGAAGGGTTGGGATGGAATTCCCAGAGCAGCTGGGGCTGCCCCTGGATCCCTGGGAATGTCCAAATCCAGGTTGGATGGACTTGGATCCACCTGGGACAGTGGGAGGTGTCCCTGCCCGTGGACAAGGTGGGAATGGGGTGGGATTCCAGGTCCCTCCCAACCCAAACCATTCCAGGATTCTGGAGCCCCTCTGCTCTGGACAAACGCTGGGAGAGCTGGGAATGTTCCCTTGGAGAAGGGAAAAATCCAGGGAATGCTCAGAGTTCCTCCAGGGGCTCCAGGAGAGCTGGAGAGGGAGTGGGGCCAAGGGCTGGAGGGGCAGGAGGCAGGGAATGGCTTCCCAGTGGGAAAGGGGAGCTTGGGCTGGGATGTTGGGAAGGAATTGCTGTGGGTGAGGGTGGGGAGGGGCTGGGCTGGAATTCCCAGAGCAGCTGGGGCTGCCCCTGGATCCCTGGGAATGTCCAAGGCCAGGTTGGATGGGATTTGGAGCCGCCTCCATCACCAGCCCCGTGCAGCTCCCAACCCATTCCCAAACAAATCCTTTGGATCAGGTGGTTCTCCGGTGGACCAAATCCAGCATTTCCCTGCTCCCAGGATCCCACCAGCAGCAGGGAATTGGGACAGCGCCGCTTTTCCGCGCCCCACGGAGCCGGAGCAGAAGCCGGCAGCCAGTTTTCCAATAAGAATTTATGGGAAATCCATGGATTAACATCAAAGGAGCTCTCCCGGCCAGGTGGGAAGGCCGAGCTCGTAACCTTTTATTGCTCCTGCTCCAGGGAATTGTTCTCCCACCGCCGGGCCTTGGGCAGCGGGAATGTGTTAAATCCAGGCCCCTCTGGAGCACCTTCCTGTCCCTACTCCCATTTACACGGAGTGACAGGACTCAGGGAATGGATTCCTGCTGGGAAAGGGGAGATTTGAGTAGGATTTGGGAAGGAATTCCTGGCTATGAGGGGGGTGAGGGGTTGGGCTGGAATTTCCAGAGCAGCTGGGGCTGCCCCTGGATCCCTGGGAATGTCCAAGGCCAGGTTGGACACTGGGGCTTGGATCCACCTGGGATAGTGGGAGGTGTCCCTGAACATGGAAAAGGTGGAATGGGATGGGATTTAAGGTCCTTTCCCACTAAAACCATTCCAGGATTCTGGAGCCCCTCTGCTCTGGACAAAGGCTGGGAGAGCTGGGAATGTTCACCTGGAGAAGGGAAAAATCCAGGGAATGCTCGGAGTTCCTCAAGGGGCTCCAGGAGAGCTGGAGAAGGAGTGGGGCCAAGGGCTGGAGGGGCAGGAGGCAGGGAATGGCTTCCCAGTGGGAAAGGGGAGCTTGGGCTGGGATGTTGGGAAGGAATTGCTGTGGGTGAGGGTGGGGAGGGGNGGGCTGGGCTGGAATTGCCAGAGCAGCTGGGGCTGCCCCTGGATCCCTGGGAATGTCCAAGGCCGGGTTGGACATTGGGGCTTGGAGCAGCCTGGGACAGTGGGAGGTGTCCCTGCCCATGGAATGGGGTGGGAATGGGATGGGATTTAAGGTCCCTTCCAACCCAAACCATTCCAGGATTCCAAGTCAAAGCTCTCCCCAGTGCAGGATTCCAGATCTGGAAGGGGCTCCCAGAGGAAAAAGCGGGATTCGATCCAAGGTGGCTTCGCAGGGATTGCTCTGCACCATCCACAGGGAAGTTTGGGAAAAATCCAAGAATCCCAAAATCCCAGCCTGGCTTGGGTAGGAAGGGACCTTAAAGCAGGGACACCTTCCACTATCCCAAATTTCTCCCAGCCTTTTCCAACCCGGCCTCCCGAAACTCCTGGAAGCCCGGCTCCATCAGCTGACGGTGACATCACAACCCCGATCCGTCGGGACATTCCTGACGCCCAAAAATATCCCTTCTCCAGAGGCCCGGGAAGCAGCAGCAACCCATCCGTCCTGTCAGCACGGCTAATCCCGGTTTTTTTCTGGCTCTGGGAACGCGGGGAGGGTGGGAATCGTGAGGGGGGGGGTGGTGGCACATCTGGATGCACTCGGAGCCGGGCCTGGTGGCAGCTGTTCCCTCATCCCGGTCGCTCCGGGGTCTGGAATCAATTTTCCAAGAGGTTTTTCCACCTCAATTGGAGCCCAAAGTCTGGTTTGGCTCCTTCTTTCCCGGTTTTCCAGCTGGGCTTTTTAATTCCTTGGGCTTGGCAGCCTGGAAAATAGAAGCTCTGGAAAAAGGGAGGCTGCGCCGCTCTTCCCGAGGCCCGGCTGGAGGGAAAGGAGAGAATTCCGAGCTCCTCGGAGCAGGGAAGGGGAGAAATCCCGGCTGGAGATAACCCGGAGCTGCGGTATTCCCAAAGGGATCGAAAAATCCGCATCTCCCGTTCCTGGGTTTAGCTGGAAGTCACCGAAACTGAGGTGGAATTCTGGGAGTGAGATGAAATCCCGGGATTTTTTCCTTGGAAAAACGATGTTGCCAATGGAGTCCCGCACTCCGGGGAGGAATCCGTGGTGGGATTTATTTAATTGAGCTGGGAATCTGTCCCTGTAAATCCCCCGGAATTCCAGGGTGCTCCCTGGGTATAAAAACTGGGAAAGGGGCACCCAAAAGGGGATTTTTGGGAAGGCGGGATATGATCCAGAGGTAGGAGAGGACCTTCGGGTCCGGATTCAGGGGGAACGTGCAAATTTATGGGAAAAGAGCCGATTTATGGGATTGCAACCAGTGAGCGACAGGAAAATTGGGAATGGCTTCCCATCGCCCGAGGGCAGGGCTGGGTGGGATATTGGGAAGGATTTTTGGGAAGTTTCTCCCCAAACAGCACCAAAATCCAGGTGGTTGCACAGTTTCCCACATCCACAGGTGGGAATTAATTCCACGGGTCCTTCTCCAGCCCCTGGAGAAGGGATTTGCCCTGATGGGGTTGGGAAGAGTCACCTGGAGCTCAGCAGATCTGGAGCACCCGGATTTTGGGAGTGGGAGCAGCTCCCTGGTGCCATTCCCAGCTCTGGAGAGGTTCTTTCATCCCAGGAGGGAAAAAAAAGCGGGATCATGGAATGGGTTGGGATGGGAAGGACCTAAAATTCATCCAATTCCATCCGGGAATACCTCCCACCATCCCAGATGGATCCAGCCTGGCCTTGGACATTCCCAGGGATCCAGGGGCAGCCCCAGCTGCTCTGGGAATTCCAGCCCAGCCCCTCCCCACCCTCACCCGCAGCAATTCCTTCCCAACATCCCAGCCCAAGCTCCCCTTTCCCACTGGGAAGCCATTCCCTGCCTCCTGGCCCTCCAGCCCTTGGCCCCACTCCCTCTCCAGCTCTCCTGGAGCCCCAGGAGGAACTCTGAGGATTCCCTGGATTTTTCCCTTCTCTGGGGGAACATTCCCAGCTCTCCCAGCCTTTCCCACAGCTCAGCTGCTCCATCCCTCTGATCGTCCGTGTCCTAAAAAAATAACCCAGGAGCAGCCCCTGGGCAGCCGCTCTAAATCCGGATCTTTGGTCCTAAAATATCTGTGAGGAGCCTTGGGAAAAGCTGGGCCCTGGAAAAGGTTTTTTGGGAGCACTGATGGAGCTTGGGATGGATTTGGGGTCTCCATGTTCCAGCGTTAAAGAAGAAATCCCAACTAAAATGCCCCGAAAATCCCAAATCTCAACCAACCCCCCCAAATCCCAATTCCAACCCAGAAACCCCAAAAACCCCAAAAATCCCAACCCAAAAACCCCAAAATCCCAAATCCCAACAAAAATCCCCCAAATATCCCAACCCAGAAACCGCAAAAATCCCAAATCCCAACCCAAAAACCCCCCAAAAACTCCAAAACACCAAAAATCCCAAATCTCAACCAAAATCCCCCCAAAAACCCCAAAACCACCAAAAATCCCTAATCCCAACCCCAAAAACCCAAAAATCCCAAATTCCAACCCGAAAACCCCAAATCCCAACTCAAAACCCCCCAAAAATCCCAAATCCCAACCAAAACTCACAAAAATCCCAACCCAAAAATCCTAAAAATCCCAAATCCCAACCCAAAACCCCCAAAATCCCAAATCCCAACCAAAAATTAAAACCGAAATGCCAGAGATCCAAGGATTTTCCACCTCTTCCACCATTCCACCTTTTCCCTCCGGGATTTGGGGACCCACATCCCACTTTAGGCCCTGAGAAAGGAACTCCCAACAGCGCCCCATCCTCATTCCCGCACTTCCAACTGCAAGAATTCTGCCGGAAAAATCCAGATTTCATCCCAAAAATCCCTTGGAGTGACAGACGGGAGTCCTGCAAATCCTTAGGAAAACCTGGAATCCACGGGAACAAAAATCCACGTGGAACAAAAAAATTCCCTCCGGATTTGGGATTTAAAAATCCAGGACCCTGCTTCTCTCCGGAATTCCAATTTTTTTGGGGGCTAAAACTCCAGCTTTCCCAACAACCTTTTCCTGCTTTTTTTTCCAGCTCCGCTTCTTCCTCGGGAAGAGTTTTCCCGTCTCCTCTCCAATTTATGGGATTTCCGTGCCCTGACGCGACCCCCGTTAATTCCTGAATAAAAATCCGGCTGAAGACAAAAAAATTCCTCTGAGTTTTTCCACCTTTTTTCTTCTTTTTTTTCCCAATCCTTCTCTTTCTGGGCTCGTAATTTTTTACGGGCTCGGTGATTCCGAGCAATTTCGTTTCCCAGCTCCCTTCGTTATTTCCATGTCGGGAATTTTATTGGCGGGAAAGGTGAATGAATAACGTTCGTCACCCAAAATTTCCCATTTCCCCCTTTTTTACCCCGTTTATTCCTGGTCTGGCTTCTGTTTTTCTCATATCCCGCGGCCGCGTGGAAGGGATGGATGTGCCGGAATATTCCGGATCCCAGTTTCGCTGGAGAACGTTTGGGTTTGGAATGAGGGGGGGAAAAGAAGGGGTTTTGGGGGAAAAAAACGATTTTGGGGGGATTTGTGGTTGACCATTCCCAGAGAAGTTGTGGATTCCTCATCCCTGGAAATGTCCGAGGTTGGGTTGGAAAGGGATTGGAGCAACCTGGGATAGGGAAAGGTGTCCCTGGACATGGATGGGGTGGGAATGGGATGGGATTTAAGGTCCTTTCCCACCAAAACCATTCCAGGATTCTGGAGCCTCTCTGCTCTGGACAAAGGCTGGGAGAGCTGGGAACGTTCCCCTGGAGAAGGGAAAAATCCAGGGAATGCTCAGAGTTCCTCCAGGGGCTCCAGGAGAGCTGGAGAGGGAGTGGGGCCAAGGGCTGGAGGGCCAGGAGGCAGGGAATGGCTTCCCAGTGGGAAAGGGGAGCTTGGGCTGGGATGTTGGGAAGGAATTGCTGTGGGTGAGGGTGGGGAGGGGCTGGGCTGGAATTGCCAGAGCAGCTGGGGCTGCCCCTGGATCCCTGGGAATGTCCAAGGCCGGGTTGGACATTGGGGCTTGGATCCACCTGGGACGGTGGAATTTTTCCCTGGGCGGAACTGGCTGAGCTTAAAATCCATCCCCATCCCAAACTTTCCCGGGATTCTATGAAAACCAGGATATTTTCGCACCCCCACAGCTGCCCCCGGCATCTCCTGGCGCAGCTGCTCCGCGAGGACAATTCCGGATCCGTTTCGCGCCGGAGGCACCGGAGAAGCCGCAATTCCCTCCTTCCCCTGCCTCACCTGGCTGAGCTTCCCGAGGGCCTGGAGAGCCTCCTGGAAAAAAAAAACCCACTTGGGAATTAATTCCGGGCGCTAACGAGCCGACCTTTATCCCGAAACAATTCCCGGGCTAATTGCGCTCCTTCCCTCTTCCCGAGGCATTGACAGACACGTCAAACGAGCCGCTTTTTCCATGGATCAAGAGGGGGAAAAAGGGAAGAAATCTCCAATCAATGACTTTTCATCCAAGGATGTCTCCGCTCCGTGGGTGTTTTTCAAGGGCTCTTCCGTGCCCCTGGATGGATTTTTATCCCATTATCGCGGAAAAAGAAGCGATTCCCGGAAAAATTTCAACAGGCTCCGAGCACCTGTGAGTCCCTGAGAGCTTTTTCGTGCTCCATAGATTTATTTTTAGCCAAAGGAACGAGGGCGGCACGATGGAAACCGCTCCGAAGCGTTTCTCGCTCCCAAAGTTTTCCCTTCCCGCTTCCCGGGGATGGATCCGGCTTTTCGGGGCCGGGATGATGTTCCATGGAGAGGTTTTCCCTGCCCATCCCAGCTCGGGATGGAATGGGGTGGGATGGACAGGTCCTGGTCTGGGGTGTGAGCCCAGCTCCGGCTCGGTGTGGGAATTCTGGGATTCCCTGGATGCGCTGCAAGTTCAGCTGCTGGAGGAGAATTTTCCATATCCCTCAAAAAATCCTGGAATGGTTTGGGTGGAAAGGGACCTTAAATCCCATCCCATTCCCACCCCATCCATGGGCAGGGACACCTCCCACCGTCCCAGGTGGATCCAAGCCCCAATGTCCAACCTGGCCTTGGACATTCCCAGGGATCCAGGGGCAGCCCCAGCTGCTCTGGCAATTCCAGCCCAGCCCCTCCCCACCCTCACCCACAGCAATTCCTTCCCAACATCCCAGCCCAAGCTCCCCTTTCCCACTGGGAAGCCATTCCCTGCCTCCTGGCCCTCCAGCCCTTGTCCCAAGTCCTTCTCCAAGTCGAGGCATTTCCCACTTTCCGGATCCTCAGGAAACGTTGGTTTGCAATCAGAAGCCGAACTTTTCCTCAGCTCACCTTTGGAATTCTGGGTTCCCAGTGGCAGCTCCGGAGCTCCGTGGGTGTTGCAGACCCATCCCAAATCTGCTTCCTCAGCCAGGCTGCAGCTCTCCAAGGATTTCCACAATCCCGGGATTCCTGTGAAGTTCTGTGATGGATCAGAGAGAGGAAAGACACAGAGGAGGACCTGGAGCTTCTCCCAGGGCTCTGGAGCCCCTCTGCTCTGGACAAAGGCTGGGAGAGCTGGGAATGTTCCCCTGGAGAAGGGAAAAATCCAGGGAATGCTCAGAGTTCCTCCAGGGGCTCCAGGAGAGCTGGAGAGGGAGTGGGGCCAAGGGCTGGAGGGCCAGGAGGCAGGGAATGGCTTCCCAGTGGGAAAGGGGAGCTTGGGCTGGGATGTTGGGAAGGAATTGCTGTGGGTGAGGGTGGGGAGGGGCTGGGCTGGAATTGCCAGAGCAGCTGGGGCTGCCCCTGGATCCCTGGGAATGTCCAAGGCCAGGCTGGATCCACCCGGGATCGTGGGAGTTGTCCCTGGATGGGACTGGATGGGATTTAAGGATCCCTTCCCACCCAAACCATTCCAGGATTCCACAGAATGATTTTCCGTCCCGCCATTCCTGGGATCCACCTTGGAATGGCGTTAATGGGAATGATCCCGTTCCCATCCCTCGAAACCCTGCTGCCGTCCGCAGCCATAAGGAATCCATGGAATTTCGTCCCATCCAAGGTGTTTCTCCCTGCACAGGTAAAGTGGGAATCGGCATTTTTCCAAGGCCTCTCCAAATGCTCCATTCCCTGGACCCATCCAGAATTCCAGGTTTTCCCATTCGCTTTTTGTCGTCAGGAGAAACTTAATTAATTAAAAAAAAAAAAAACCCAAAAAAACAGGGAATAAAAGCTGAAACAAACAAACAACAAATTCCTGCGGGAATTCTCCTCCAATCCTCCTTTGCCAGGTCGGTTTTGGGAGGGGAAAAAGGAATTTTCCTGGGATGGAGCCGTTCCTTCCCACATCTGGGATGCATCCATCCCGACAGCTGCTCCACTGGAGCACCTCTGATCCCCGGGGCTTCCCAGGCCCCTTTCCCGGCTATTTTAGGAGGGAATGTTTTGCCCAGTGCTCCCATGGAGCCTTCCCGGGAAAAGGAGGGAATAACCCGGGGCTTTGGGTGGATGGAAAACCCAAGGCAGGGCTCTGGATTCGTGGAATTATGGAATGGTTTGGGTGGGAAAGGACCTTCGAATTCCAACTGGATGGGCAGGGACAACTCCCACTATCCCAGGTGGATCCAAGCCCCAATGTCCAACCCGGCCTTGGACATTCCCAGGGATCCAGGGGCAGCCCCAGCTGCTCTGGGAATTCCAGCCCAGCCCCTCCCCACCCTCACCCACAGCAATTCCTTCCCAACATCCCAGCCCAAGCTCCCCTTTCCCACTGGGAAGCCATTCCCTGCCTCCTGGCCCTCCAGCCCTTTTCCCAAGCCCTTCTCCAGCTCTCCTTTAGGCTCTGGAAAAATGCTCCGAGATTTCCCTGGAATATTACGGGAACACTTTTATTTGATGACCTTTTGCCACTTCTCTCATCCCCGCATCCCACAAAAAATCTTGGATAACTCCTCGTTATCCAGGAATCTCCTCGATCCAAAGGCTGCCCTTGGAGAAGATCCCATGGCCGTGGAAGCTGCTCTGGAATTCCCCCATCCCAAAAATCCTCTCCGAAGCTTTTCCCCCTCATTTTCCAGAGGGAAAATCTCCAGCTCCCGTCAGAAAAGCATCGGGATGAAAAAAAATTTGGGATGCTGGGGTTGGTACTTGGACATTTCTCAACTCGGGTCCCACCCCGCTGGACATGGATAAAATTCCCTGGATGGATTCCAAGCACGGAATTCCATAGCACTCTTTGAGGTGGGGATCCTGCTCAAAGGATTTCCCGGGATTTTGGCCTCTCTTGGGGGTGTCCATGGACATCTGGGATATTCCAACGAGGATTTGGGTTTTCCTGGCTCGAGGAAAAGAGTCGGGATGAGCTTCGTCCTTCCCTCTGGAGCAGCCAAGGTGATTCCTCCTGGAAAGGGGAGGGAAATCGGGAAAAGCAAGAATTCCTGGCGGCACCAGAGGGAGCCCTTCCATTGCGGATGAGGCTGGAATCCGCCTGATCCTTCATATCCCATTCCAGGGTTTTTCCAGGATGTGACAGATCCCCCCCCTGGAACAGCCAGAGCCCCTTCCCGGTCCTTGTCACCCGAGGCTCCCAAAAAAATCCTCATCCCGATATCCCACCTGGAAAATCCTTCCAGGATCCCCTCTCCATATTCCCGCTAAAATTTCCACGCCAAGGACATTCCCAGGTTTTTTTTTACCGGGTTGGAAAAAAGCTCCGAGGCTGATGGGAGGGAAAATCCTCTCCAGGTAATGCTGGAAAATCCTGGAAAATTTCCTCCGCATGGGACAACTGGAGCCAAGAGTATTCCCAGGAGAAATTCCCATTCCCTGCCGGGGTCGGGATTTCGGATCATGGATGAAGGTCCAATATCTGGGAATAGCCAGGGACGGGACCCTATGGAATGCTGAGTCCTCCAATCCCTCGGAGCTTTTCCAGGGATTCCCTTTCCAGGTCCCCTTGGAGACATCCCGATATTTTCACTCCTCTCTTTCCAAGGAATTAAAGGGAAGAGGGATCCCAAAAAAGAACGGAGAGGAGATTCCTCTTCTCCTTCGGGATTCGAAAAAAGTGGGATCCCGTCAATTTTCCCGCTGGCTCAAATACTTGGGAACAATCCATGGATTTTTTAAAAGTGTTTTCCAAACGATTTCCTTGGGAAGGGAGTATGGGGGATCCCTGAGCATTCCCTCCTCCCTCTGGAATTCCTGCTCCTGTATCCAAGATTTTCTGAGCCCTCCCAAAATTTATCCAAGAGTGGATCCATCCAAGGAATATTTTTCCTGGGATTTATCCAATTCCCTTCATTCCGAGCCCATCCCGAGATCCTTGACTCATCCCTGTTCCCGAAAGCTCCGATTCCTCGTTTCCATGTCCTTTTCCTATTCCCTGTCCCGGTGTTCCATTCCCAGCCATTCCCAGTATCCCACATTTCCTCTTCCCAACCCTTAGGATCGGACTTGGGCCTTTTCCAACCTCAAGGATTCCATGATTTTATTCCTCACCTGCTTTATCCCTCCTCAGATCCAGCCGCTCTCCACGGATCTGCTCTTCCTTAGCAGGGAATTCTGGGAGCAGAGAGCCCTTCCCGAATTTGGGAATTCCAGCAGATTTGGAGCATCCTTGGATATCAGATTTTAGCAGGAATAACCGGGAGATTTTTCCCTCCTGGATTAATTTGGGATTAAGAGACCAGGAAGTACCAAGGAATGGTTGAACTTTTCCTTAAGGAATTTCCCTTCAGCTGGAATTCCATGGGAAAACCGCTGGAAGATCCGCCTTGATTGCGTCAAATCCTCTTTTTTTTTCTCGGGATTGGAATTTTCAGGCTGAATTCCATTGGAATTCCATTCTGGTTTTCGGCTGAATTCCATTGGAAAAATGCAACTTTGTGCATTGGGAAATGGACAAAATTCCAAGCAGGGAGCTGGGAAACGCAGGCGGATAAATCATGGAAAGGGAACCTTCTGAGGGATGTCCCACCCCAAATCCTTGGGATGGCGATTCCACGTTTATGGCTCCAAATCCACCTTTTTTTCCCGGCTTTTCCAACCGCCTGGATCCTTTTCCCTCCGACCCCGAGTGCCATCGGAATCCGAGCCCTCCGTGCTCCCATTCCCACGTTCCTCCACTGAAAGACTTGGAAAAGAATTCCGAGAGCGTCCAATCCAACTGGGATCCATTCCCACCGAGCGCCACATCCAGGAATTCTCATGGAAGTTGGGAGTTTTTGTCGGAAATCCAGGAAAGACCAGCACCGGATATTCCAGGACCATCCTCGGATTCATTTCTCCCTTGTCCCGGTGCCATTTTTTTTCTTGGAACAGGTTGGCGCTGGAAATTAGGGAAGAACCGGATGTTTTTTGTGGATCTGGGAATCGGGAGAAGAATCCCAACTTCCCGCTGAGGGGAGTTGGAAAAATCAAACCGTTCCTGACCCTTCCCAGCGTGGAAAGGAAAAGGAATTAGAAGGAAAACCAAATCCGATTCCTTTTCCTTCGTTTTTAAGGAGCAGAATTAAAATTAGTTTTTTTTTTCCATGGAAAACATTTATGGAGAGCTTGGGAATTCTCATCCAGGAAAAATCAAGGAGGCGGGATTTTTTTAAAATTTTCCTGGGTTTTTTTCCCGACAAATCTGTCAAGGAAATCAAAACCGTATCCCGAGGTTTAAATTCCCTGGAAAAGCATCCAGGCTGGCTAATTCCAGGTTAACACCTGGAATTTCACACCCAAAGTAATTCCCAGCTTCTCCTGTTTATCCCGTTTTTCCAACGCCGGGTATTTTTGGAAGCAATTCCGGTTATTTCTTTGCTTTACAGAAAAATGAGGAAGTCAAGCCAGGGCGGAGGAATTCCTGGAATTTGGATGAGGTGGGAAGTTGATTTCCTTGGAAAAGGCCACGGAGGCACCTCGGATTCCGGAGCTGTCCAACTTCCGTGTGGGAACACCTGACTCAAACCTTGGGAAGGCCTCCACGCTTCCACAGCTTTCCCAACCAGCTGCCAACGGAGAGAGTCGGAGCCGTGATCCAGCAGGGAATTCCGAATTCCCACTCAGATGGGAACAGGGCTGGGAACAGGGATGGGATCCAGGGATCTCCCGAGGATCGCGTCCTGCTTGTGGGATTCCCTCTGGAATCATCTACCGATGGATGTTGGCAGAATTCCGATCCCTGCCCGGCAAAGTCTTGGTGAGCTGAGGTGTTGACTCACGGTGGAGGAGTCATTGGGAAAATTTGGGAATATTTCTGCTGGAATACGGCCCCGACTGGTTTAAATCTATGGCTCCCTCATCCCTGGAAGTGTCCAAGGCCAGGTTGGACATTGGGGCTTGGATCCACCTGGGACAGTGGGAGGTGTCCCTGCCCATGGATGGGGTGGGAATGGGATGGGATTTAAGGTCACTTCCCACCAAAACCATTCCAGGATTCTGGAGCCCCTCTGCTCTGGACAAAGGCTGGGAGAGCTGGGAATGTTCCCCTGGAGAAGGGAAAAATCCAGGGAATGCTCAGAGTTCCTCCAGAGGCTCCGGGAGAGCTGGAGAGGGAGTGGGGCCAAGGGCTGGAGGGCCAGGAGGCAGGGAATGGCTTCCCAGTGGGAAAGGGGAGCTTGGGCTGGGATGTTGGGAAGGAATTGCTGTGGGTGAGGGTGGGGAGGGGCTGGGCTGGAATTCCCAGAGCAGCTGGGGCTGCCCCTGGATCCCTGGGAATGTCCAAGGCCAGGTTGGACATTGGGGCTTGGATCCAGCTGGGACAGTGGGAGGTGTCCCTGCCCATGGAATGGGGTGGGGATGGGATGGGATTTAAGGTCCTTTCCCACCCAAACCATTCCAGGATTCTGGAGCCCTTCTGCTCTGGACAAAGGCTGGGAGAGCTGGGAATGTTCCCCTGGAGAAGGGAAATATCCGGGGAATCCTCAGAGCCCCTTCCCGAGCCTCAAGGAGTTCCAGGAGAGTCGGAGAAGGATTTGGGACAAGGAAGATCCAAAGATCCCGGATGGACCATTCCCCACGTAAATCCGGGAGCCCCATTCCCTGCTCCGGAGGCTCCCAAAAACCCCAAACCACGGCTTCTCCTGGGAATTTTCCCTCAGTTCTCAACCCCAGCCAGATTTATGGGAAAACTCCAGCCCTGGAAGCATCCAGCTCCTCCAGAACCTGAAGTATGCTCCGAGGAGATGTCGGGGAAAAGCGGGATCTCGGGAGTTGGGATTGTTTCCGAGCAAGGCTGGAAGCTTGGATACCACAGGAAGCTTCGGGAGCGGCACACGGATCCCTCAGGATATTCCCGCAGCCGATCCCGATCCCAAAAAAATCAGAGATACCCCTCTGGAGAAGCTCCGCATCCCGACGAGTCTCCCATCCAGCCGAACATTCCAAGGGATCTCGGTCACTCATCCTCCACTTTCTCCTCCAGACTCTGAAATTCCCTCAATTTTTTCCCAAAAAAACTTGGGAAAGAAGCACAAATCCCCTCAATTTTTTCCCAAAAAAACTTGGGAAAAAAAGCACAGGTCCCCTCAATTTTTCCCAAAAAAACTTGGGAAAAAAAGCACAGGTCTCCTCAATTTTTTCCCAAAAACCTTGAAAAAAAAAGCACAGGTCCCCTCAATTTTTTCCCCAAAAAACTTGGGAAAAAAAGCACAGGTCCCCTCATTTTTTTCCCAAAAAAACTTGGGAAAAAAAGCACAGATCACCTCAATTTTTTCCCAAAAAAACTTGGGAAAGAAGCACAGGTCCCCTCAATTTTTCCCAAAAAAACTTGGGAAAAAAGCACAGTTCATGGGAATTGCGCTCCAAACTCAGGCAGGGACGTTCAAAGACCTCTCCCTGACCAGGTCAGAGAATTCCAAGCAGGAAGATGCTAAATCCAAGGACAACTCCAAGTTTTTCCTTGGAGCAAAATCCTTTCCAGTAGGATCCCGTGGAATCCCGACGGGATTTTCAAAGGGAAAAACCAGGAGCACGAAGGCCGGAGCTGCAGCAGAGAAGCCCCGGCGGCTCCGTCCGTCCTCCTCTCCTAAATCTACATTTCCCAGCCATTTCCCAGTTTTCCAAAGGCTCCCATTCCCTGCCCACCACTGGAAATTCCACCTGGAGTGCCGGGATCAAGCCCAGGCCTCGTTAGGATTTGATATTCCCGCTTTTCCAGGCCCCCTGGATCCGGATCTGGCTCCGAGGGAGATCAAAGATCAAATCGATTCTCCGGCGGATTTATCAGATCCCAAAATTCCTTCCTTTTTTCCCCATCCCCCTCATTCCCACCGGGATTCAAATTAAGGGACACTTAAAAAAAAGAAAAAAAACCCCAAAAAATCACCGGATCCCAGATTTTGTCACATTCCTGGGATTTTTTTTTTCGGGATGCTGCTCCAGGTGCCTTCTGTGCAGCAGCAGGAAGCGGGAGCAGGGGTGGAAAAAGCCGGGAATAAAGCTGGTAGACGGAACAGCAGGGGGGGAAAAAAAAACTGGGATAAAAAAGGCATTTACACCCCCTGATCCTGGTGTTTTTCCTGGATTTTTCCTCTGGTTTTACACCTTGGAGTTGGAGTCTCCAGATGCCCGCGAGGCAGCTCGGATTCCAGGGAATTGTTAATTCTGGGAACAGCTTTTCCCGCTGTTACGGCTTCCAGTCCCGTGCTGGGTGGGGAAATTCGGGAATAGATTCCCTAAATCCATCCCCGAAAGATGGATGGGGATGTGAGGTTTGGGATGTTCCCCAAAATCCATCCGGCCTGGAGATAAAGGAGAGGAATGAGGTATTTTCTTCATTCCCAAATTTCAGGGGTGGAACGGAATCAAGGACGGACCCGAAACAAAAAAAATTCCTCTTGGGATTTCTTGGAAGAGATTCCAAGTGAAATATTCCGAGATTTGCGGCATTCCCGAGGGTGGGATGGCCCAAAGGTCCTGGAAGGGAATTTTGGGAGAACGTGGCGCTGTCAGAATTCCCAGGAAAAGAAAATGAGGGAAATCAGAGGGATTTGAGGAGCAGCAATGAGAGGATCCAGGAAAAGGTGGATTCGACTTTGGAAAACCGGAAGGGCGGGGAAAGGGAGAAGGGGAAAAATCTGGGAGCCTAAAAACTCTTGGAATTCCTTCAATTCCTTTCCTAATCTCTGGGAAATCCGGGTGGATGCCTGGGAATGGGCGGGAGCTGGGATGGGATCGGTTCTGAAGGAAAAGGTCCTGTCAGGGATACAAACTTTGCCGTGAGGGAAAGGGGACACGGAATCACAGAACCATGGAATGGTTTGGGAAGCCGGCCCCGTCGATGGAAGGAGGGCTGGAATTTAAAATGATCCTTAGGGATCAACCATTCCGTGAGGATTTCAGCCTGGAATATCCCCAAACCTCGATCCTGCTGGGAATCCGTCCATAATCGGCTCATTCCCGGATTTCCTTTGTGTTTTGGGGGATTTTTCCGCTCCCAGAGGGAAAGGATTCCAGGGGGATGCATCATCCCCCTCACTGGATTTCTGGAATTTCAGAGGGCAGCCCGTAAAAAACGGGAATTCCCAAAGCTCCGTTGCGGCTTCCTCCACGCTGAAAGTAATTCCCCGTTTTCCTCTCCATCCCAGATTTACCTGGGTAGTGCCTAACAAAGATATCCTGGGAAAACTTGGAATTTCAGGATCCTCTTTGCTCCTTAAAAACCACCCGGAGAATCCCAGACCCAAAGCCTCGAACCGGGACCACCGGGATCCCTCCTCAAGTCCAACTCCGGAGCCAAATTCCACATCCGTCGGCCCCAATCCACGCTCTCAGCAGCTCCGGGAGCTTCCTGGAAAACCATCGGGATCATCCCACATGGAAAATGTGCCAATTTTGGCCTCAACTCTGCGGGAAGGAGAAGTCCAGGCCGATCCGGAGCCACCCGGACCAAGCTCTGGAACGGGAATGCCAAACCCGGCTTAATTCCAGCGGGAAAGCGGGAGATGATTCCTATATTTAGATCCACGAGTTCTCTGGGAATGAACTTTAGAGAATTCCCGATTTGCATCCGGCAGCAGCTGGGTTTGGAGGCCGCTTTTTTTTCTCCCTGGAAATGATTTTTCCGTGCGCCAGCTGATCCGGAGTTATGGGAATGAATTTCCACGGGAATGGAGCCGCTTCCATGTATTTTTAACACGGAAAGGGGTGGAATTTTCTCGGCTCCGGTCGAGGGAGCTGCGAGGTTTTAATGCTCTGGAAAATCGGGAATTGCTTCTCCGTCTGCCAGAATTCCAGCTAAAAAAGCAGGGAATTAGGGCTGGGATGTTTAACAACAAACGGGAGGCGGAAAACATTCCCGGAGATGGAACTCCATGAAAAAATCGGGATTAGGGCATTTTCCGTTGTGTTATTTTTGTGTTTTCCTTCTGGTTTTGTAGGGATTTGGATCAAAATCCTGATTTTTTTATTCTTGGGGACAACAGGATTTAAACCCGGCTTGGGCTGGGTTAGGATCCGGGATTTTCCCCAAATCCCGTCCTCGCACCGGGATTATCCAAGCAAATCCCTAAGTAAGGACACGGAGGGGTTTTAAGGCCGTAAATTCCAAGGGGGAAGGGATTATCCACCATGGAAAAAAATCTCAGGATCCCTGGGATGTTCCACTCGACTTTAATTCCAAGGTTTTTTTTAGTTGCCTTTTTTTAAACCTGGAGAGGGAAAAAGGCACTTTTTATTCCCTAAAAAAATTTATGGGATGAGGGATTCTCCCTCTCCGTTCCCATCCCAAGGAAAACTTTTCCAATCCGGCTCAGAGCTCTCGTTTTCACTTTTGAAAATCCTTTTTTTTTTTAGAGAATCCATGGAAAATTTGGCCTCTGGAGCGAGACCCCTCTCAGAATGAAACCTCCCAGCCTAAATTCTTTGGAATTTCTTTTCCTTTATGAAATCCCAAGGGGGAAAAAAAAAGGCCTAATTGGCCCCAAAATTATCAGGGAAGGGGGACAGAGAGGGTGGAATTGCATCAATCCAAGGAAAATCCTCTCTGGAAAGGTGCAGTTTCTCTTCCAGAGCTGATTTCCCCACGGAAAAATCCCACCCAACGCTCCTTTGCTCCCACAAAAAGCTCGGAGAGCGCCTGCGCCTTCTCCAGGCGGGAAAATGACGTCACGGGGCAGCTTCTCCCCCGTTCCCATTTTTTTTGGGGATATTTAATGGTAAAAAAGGGATGGAAGAGCCGGGATCGGGCAGCAAGGAGAGGAGAGCAGGGAATTCCATCCCAGAAATCAGCTGCTCTATTCCCGCCACACCCGAGGCTCTGGGATGACCCATCCCGGTTTTCTGGGATGAAGGGATTGGATCGTCTCCTCCACGTTTTGTTTTCTGTGGAATTCCGGCTCTGAGGATCCCTTTGAGGTCCTTTCCAAGGTGGAATATTCCAGAGGATTTCCTGTCCCTAAAAGGATCCATCCTGGGCCTCCTGCAGCGGGAATGTCGGGGATCCCATGGGAATATCCCTGCTCTTCCCTCCCGGCTTGGAAAAGCTCTGAACCAACCCGGTGGGAGCAAAAGGCACATTCCACATGGATTTCAGCCCCAGATATTTCCAGGCCCTCCATGAAATCCTTGGTGAATCCTTGTTAGGAACATCTGGAGCGTTAAAATTAACGAGATTGTTCTAATTAAGGTTCGTTATTAAGAAGCTGTGGCTGTTCCACCCCTGGAAGTGTCCAAGAGCAGGTTGGAAGGGATTTGGAAAAATCTGGGATAGTGGGAGGTGGCTCTGAACATGGATGGGGTGGGAACGGGATGGGATTTAAGGTCCTTTCCAACCCAAATCATTCCAGGATTCTGGAGCCCCTCTGCACTGGGAGAGCTGGGAATGTTCCCCTGGAGAAGGGAAAAGTTCCTCAAGGGGCTCCGGGAGAGCTGGAGAGGGAGTGGGGCCAAGGGCTGGAGGGCCAGGAGGCAGGGAATGGCTTCCCAGTGGGAAAGGGGAGCTTGGGCTGGGATGTTGGGAAGGAATTGCTGTGGGTGAGGGTGGGGAGGGGCTGGGCTGGAATTCCCAGAGCAGCTGGGGCTGCCCCTGGATCCCTGGGAATGTCCAAGGCCAGGTTGGACATTGGGGCTTGGATCCACCTGGGACAGGGGAATTTTTCCCTGCCTGTGGAATGGGGGTGGGACTGGATGGGCTTTGAGGTCCCTTCCAAACCATTCCAGGAATCTGCCGGGTCCTAAATCTCAGGCTCGGGAAGTGCAGGAGACTTGGAATCAATTCCTGGTGTGGGCTGGGATCATCCCGTGCCACTGTGGGATTTAGGGAACGCAGTGTGCGGATTCTCTGGACCCAGAGGGGACATTTCCCCTCCTCTAAACTCCCGAAACTCCAGGTGGGTCCAAACCTTCTCCCTTCATTCCCAATCCCATCCTCATTCCTTGACTCGTGTCTTCCACGCGCTTCCATCGGCCCGGCAAAGACTTCCCAGGGTTTCAACTTCCCTGGATTTGAGCCACGTGTAAAAAATCCGCCCCGAAAACTCCCTCCAGTCCTGCTTCCCATCCCTTCCCATCTCCCAAAAACCTCCAGTCTTCCTTTAAACCTCCAAAACATTTTGCAGGAATTGCCTCTGGAAGCAAATCCGCTCCAGGCCCCCGGGGCGGAACTTCCCGTTTAACGAGGAACCGTCTCCGTGAGGAGCTGGGAATCGCTTCCAGTTCCTCCCGTTCCGACATCTGCGGAGCTTCCCGGCGGCCGCCACCTGCCCGGAGCAGCTGCTCCGACACCTTCCATCCGGGGATGAGGAGCCAACACCTGGAAAACATCAGGGATTTACAGCCGGGAACAAGAGGAAAACTCCCTCCATAAAAATACTTGGAGGCTATCCGGGCTCTTTCAAGCGGCCGATGCGGAAAACGTCGTTTTTTTAGGGATTTTTTTTTTTTCCCCCAAGTTTCTGGGAAGATGGGAGGTTCTGGGAGCTGGGATGGGGGTGGGAAGTGCCCATGGATGTCCCGCTCTATCCGGTATCCCTGGGAAAACAGCAGGAAGGGAGCGGGGGAATTTCAGCAGGTGGAAATTCCTGAGTTTGGGAGGCCGAGAAGGAGGAGAGGAAAAGGGAAAAACTCGGAGAAGGAGATGTTTCTCCCGGAATATCCCAAGGGTGGGATCCAATCCGACGAATTTTGGAAGCTGTGGAAGAAACTTCCTTGCTCGAGATGGATTCAGCCAGAATTTTAACGGAGATTCCGCTTTTCCAAAGATTCTTCCACAAGCCAAAGTTTTTCCCACTTGGAATTGAGGCTTTGGGGAGCCTGTGGGATGCTCCAGGTGCTGTTGGCTCTGGGAATCAGGACAACTCCAGGAATTTCCTCTTGGAAGCGCGACTTCCATGGGCAAGAGGACGAGATTCCAGCTCCGTTTTCCAGGCGAGGAAAGGGAATTCCGGCACATTCCCAAGACGTCCTGGGGCAGAGGGAGAAGCTGAGGAGGTTCTTGGGCTGGAAAACATCGGGATGGACTTGGAACGGGTTTTTTCCTGCCCTGGATTCCACTCAAGGATGATCCCAAACAAACCACTGGGCCGAGGGAAACGGGTCATGGAATGTTGGACACGTTTGGGGTGGGAAGGAACCTGAAAATCCCATCCCATTCCATGGGCAGGGACACCTCCCACTGTCCCAGCTGGATCCAAATCCTTCTCAACCTGGCCTTGGACATTCCCAGGGATCCAGGGGCAGCCCCAGCTGCTCTGGGAATTCCAGCCCAGCCCCTCCCCACCCTCACCCACAGCAATTCCTTCCCAACATCCCAGCCCAAGCTCCCCTTTCCCACTGGGAAGCCATTCCCTGCCTCCTGGCCCTCCAGCCCTTGGCCCCACTCCCTCTCCAGCTCTCCTGGAGCCCCTGGAGGAACTCTGAGCATTCCCTGGATTTTTCCCTTCTCCAGGGGAACATTCCCAGCTCTCCCAGCCTTTGTCCAGAGCAGAGGAGCTCCAGAATCCTGGGAGCAGCTCCAGGGCCTCCTCTGGATTGGCTCCAGCAGCTCCACGTCCTCCTGAAGTTGGGATCCGGGAGCTGGAAGCAGCTCCGCAGGTGGGGTCTCACCTGAGGGGGCCCAGGGGCAGAATTCCCACCTTTCCTGCTGCCCAAACCGTGGGATCAGCCCAGGCCATGGAGGGGACTGGTCTGGGCCATTCCAGCCTCATCCCCAACATCCCAAATCCTCGTCCCAGGGCTGCTTCCCATCCCGTGTCATGGGGAAAAGACCTCGCTGAACTGGTGGTGGTGTTTTCCATTGGGATGAGATTCCACGCAGGGAAAAGAGCTCTCCTGGAAAAATTGGCTTCCGAGCATCCTGGTGATTCCATAAAAAAAAGTTGTGTCCACATCAAACCTTCTCCGATTTTGGGATTATCCCTAATTAATAGGATTTATTTCCATAGGTTTTCCATGGCTTATGATCCAAAAATCTGTTAAATGTTAGGATTTATCCTCTGTCCTTCCCGGGGAGCCAAGGAATACCAGGAGAGTGGGAAAAGCCCTTTTTTTTGGGAATTGCTGCCTCAGCCATCACCGAGGGAATTATAAATTCTAATAATTCCATATTTCAGTGTTTCCAAGGTTTCCCAAAGCCCCAGGTTCGGAAGGAGAGAGCCGAGGAATAATTCCAGGGAGAGTTCAATCCATCCAAGGAAAAAAAATAATTCCTGGTTTGGAACTCGGTGGGATTATTTCAGGTGGAAAGGAGAGACAGGAGGAGAAAGGAAAATCCAGAAGTGAAATCCTGTGGGAATTCCGAGGTTAAAAAAGTGGCCAATCCAACCCTGGCAGTGGGAAGCCATTCCCGCTTTTCCCGTCGCTCCGGAGCCTCATCCAAAGTCGCTCTCCGGTATCTGCCCCACATTGATCCCACCCAGCACCGCATCCCTTCATTCCAGGGGATGGGATCTTCCCACAAATTCATGGAAGCTGCGAATCCATTAAGGAAACGATGGGAAATTCCCACTTTTGGATTGGCTGTCCGGCCTGAGCCGCTTGGAATGAGCTTGGAATGCACAACTCCGCTCCTTCCTTCGGTTCATCCAAGCTCCGTGAAGGAATCCAGGAGGGTTTTTTTGGGAAAAATTGGGGGTTTCATCTGGATCTCGGCTTCCCGGGAAGGATTTCGGCACCTTTGGGAAAGGTTTGGCACCTTGGCGGCCTGAACCAGTGGGAATTCCGTGGGAAATTTGACTTCCCGGGTTTATTCCTGCTCAACTTGTGCCCGGAAAGACGTGGAGAAATTGGAGAGTTGGGAGAAGGAATGATAACGGAACAGCTTTCTTTGGGAAGAAATATTTCCATGGATCACGTGCTGGAGCCTGGGATTACTGGGATTCTGATTGGATGGGAGATCCCAGTAAATCTTGGACGTGGTAACGGTTTAAAAACAGGGAATGCGCCGATGCCGTGGAGGGGAAACGTCATTCCAAGCACGGAATAACAAGGCTGGAATGATTTCATCCATGGATTCCTTTTTTCTTGGAATGACATTTCCAGGGGGATGGGTTGGGAATGGTTTCCACTGGAGAGATGGAAGGGACGATCCAATTTGGATATGTTCGATCCCAAATTTTTATGTTTTCCAAACCAGGGAGTGGCTGCAGGGAATTGCTGGGAATTTTCTCCCGAGGCTCCCCAAACCCTTGGGAATTCTTTTTATTTTTTGCCTTTTTTTCCCCCTTTTCCAGGTGCGAAAGTTGGGGATAACTCGGACACGAAGCATTCCAGCTTTTGGGAAATTGGGAAACTAAACTTGGATTCCATCACCCCCCACCGGAGTGGGGGAATAAAAATCCCACAACAACTCATCCCAATTCCTGCCACATTCCCGAGGGAAGCACCTCTTTCCTCGTGGCAGGGAAATAATCGGGATGGGAACGGGAAAATTCTCTCCTGAAAAACCAGGAATGCCAAGGACAGAGTTTTTTGGGACGGGAGGATTTGATCCCAGAAATGGTGACACCCCCCGGATTTGCATCCCTGGTTTTTTTTTTGGGAATGCCTTTGTGGAATCCGACAGGTGCATCGGATTTGGAGCAGATTTTTCCCATTATCTGCTGGGGGAGCTTCGAGTTATCCCAGAGATCCGTCGGAGCTGGCTGAGTTTTCCAGGGAGCCTCTGGATGGAATTAGCTGCAGACTGGGGTCAGTGCCAGTGGCCTCTCCATGAACTTGGAATCCCGGCCTCGGAGCAACAACCGGGAAAATCCATGACGAGCTCTCCCATTTTTCTCGTTGCTGCTGCTTGGGAGATCCTTTTTCCTCTCCTTTTTCCTCTCCTTTTTCCTCCTCCCCTTTTTCCTCCCCTTTTTCCTCTCCTTTTTCCTCTCCTTTTTCCTCCCCTTTTTCCTCCCCTTTTTCCTCTCCTTTTTCCTCTCCTTTTTCCTCCTCTCCTTTTTCCTCCTCTCCTTTTTCCTCCCCTTTTTCCTCCTCTCCTTTTTCCTCTTTTTCCCTCTCCTTTTTCCTCTCCTTTTTCCTCTCCTTTTTCCTCCTCTCCTTTTTCCTCCTCTCCTTTTTCCTCCCCTTTTTCCTCCTCTCCTTTTTCCTCTTTTTCCCTCTCCTTTTTCCTCTCCTTTTTCCTCTCCTTTTTCCTCCTCTCCTTTTTCCTCCTCTCCTTTTTCCTCCCCTTTTTCCTCCTCTCCTTTTTCCTCTTTTTCCCTCTCCTTTTTCCTCTCCTTTTTCCTCTCCTTTTTCCTCCTCTCCTTTTTCCTCCTCTCCTTTTTCCTCCCCTTTTTCCTCCTCTCCTTTTTCCTCTTTTTCCCTCTCCTTTTTCCTCTCCTTTTTCCTCTCCTTTTTCCTCCTCTCCTTTTTCCTCCTCTCCTTTTTCCTCCCCTTTTTCCTCCTCTCCTTTTTCCTCTTTTTCCCTCTCCTTTTTCCTCTCCTTTTTCCTCTCCTTTTTCCTCCTCTCCTTTTCCCTCTCCTTTTTCCTCTCCTTTTCCTCCTCTCCTTTTCCTCCCCTTTTTCCTCTCCTTTTTCCTCCTCTCCTTTTCCCTCTCCTTTTTCCTCTCCTTTTCCTCCTCTCCTTTTCCTCCCCTTTTTCCTCTCCTTTTTCCTCCTCTCCTTTTCCCTCTCCTTTTTCTTCTTTTTTGTGTTTTCTCCATGGCCAGGGAAGAAACGAAGCTTGGGAATGAGGCAGGAAAGAATCATTGGAAAGAGACGGGATTGGGATCCCCACATCCCAGATCCTTTTCTATCCCACTCGGAGCTGAAGAAGACTCGAACCAAATCCTGCTGAGGGATGTCAGGAATCAGAGGGAATTCCCTCATGGAAAAGGTGATCGGATGTTGGAATGGGCTGCCCAGGGAAGGTTTGGAATCCCCATCCTTGGAGGTGTCCAAGGAATTCCTGGATGTGGCACTCAGTGCCAAGGTGGAGGTTGGGCACAGCTTGGACTCGGTGATCCCGGAGGATTTTTCCAAGCAAAAATCTTTCTGGGATTCTGGGATATTGTTTCCTGTGAGGGTGGGGAGGGGTGGGAATGGAATTCCCAGAGCAGCTGGGGCTGCCCCTGGATCCCTGGGAATGTCCAAGGCCGGGTTGGACATTGGGGCTTGGATCCAGCTGGGACAGTGGGAGGTGTCCCTGCCCGTGGAATGGGATGGGATTTAAGGTCCATTCCCACCCAAACCATTCCATGATTCCACGACCCACAGGTTGAGCTCATTCAGTGATTTTTCCGAGATCAAATTGGGAATAATCCACCTGATCGAGATAGGAAAACAACGGAATTGTTCGGAATTCCGGCTCCTGTAGGACAACCTGGATTTGGGCTTGGTCAGGTTAATTTTGGCCCAGGGCAGCTCTTGGTGCATCCCCATATCCCAAAATTCCAGGTGGGACTTCTTTGGAACCTCTCCTCCGCCTCTCCCTGAGCTCGGGGTGGCTCCAGGGCGTTTTCCATCTTTTCCTAGGGATGAAACACCTGAGTGGGAGCTGAACCATTCGTTCCGAGGCACCTCCACATTCCACCAGGATCCACCCCAGGATCCGGATTTAAGGGACAAACTGAACACGGGACACCTGGAAAAGAGATGGAAACTCGTCAATCCCGTTTTATCCATGGAAAAAAAGCGTGTTTAGAACAATCCTGGTCTGTTTTAAGGAAGAGGAATTATCTGGGAATGGCAGTGGCAGGAGCAGCTCAGGAAACCACGGATGAAGAAATTCCTGGCCGGGGCTTTGATGCTTGAGGTTCCTCCAACCCCCCAAATTCGGGAATCCTCTCCTTCAGCATCCCATGACTTCATCATCTCTTCCCTCCTTTGACAGGTTCCAAGGGAAGCTGCGGATGTCTCCCAGCCCTTCGGGATGATGGAAGAACCGGCACATCCGCCATGGATCCATCAGATGAGCTCATCCCGGGAACGTTCGCCACGGGTTTGGGAAAGTTCAATTCCCTTTTCCCTCCCCCATCCCGGTTCGTGGCTTCTTTGGTGTTTCCCGGCTCCAGCTGGGATCAAAAGCGGGAAGGGGGGTGTTGGGAGGATGGATATTTCAGCAGGACAAGGACAAATGGGGTTCTTTTTGGGAAATCTCAGGCAATCCTTTGCCCGCCAAATCAAAACCAGGGACGTCTCGGAGCAAGGGATGCTTCCCCGGAGCCGTAGTTTGGGAAAAGTCCAGGAATTCGACGTTTAGCTCATTGATGAGCTGAAGGTTGGATTAATCCGTTCCAGACCGACTTAAAAAGGCCGGGATTAGATCCAGCTCCCTTCGTTCCGGAGGTATCGGGAGATCTGGGGGGTCCTGGCGGATTCCAAACATAAATCTTAAAGGAAAAGTGAAGAATTCCAAGCAGGAATTGACCAGATCCCGTTAATGGCCCCTGAATTTTCCCCAAAAATCTGTGGCTGGCTCATCCCTGGAAGTGTCCAAGGCCAGGTTGGACATTGGGGCTTGGATCCACCTGGGACAGTGGGAGGTGTCCCTGAACATGGATGGGGTGGGAATGGGATGCGATTTAAGGTCTTTTCCAACCAAAA
>VZTA01027951.1:0-10211 GCA_013398855.1 Mohoua ochrocephala | reverse complement strand
GTATTTATAACACAGGTGAAGCCTCCCCGGGACAGGGCTGCCAGCACATGTACAACCTTCATAAGAATATGACATATATTGAGGCATAAATAAAAATCAAACTGGTCCCTCTCACCCCTTTTTTAGGGACTAAATGTTGTTGATGAAAGTGTGTCTCGAACAGCTGATTTTGACCTTGGTTCCCAGGGAGAACCAAGATAGGATAGGGGCCTTGTATCCCCTGGGGCTTGGAGCTCTGGAATATGCTTTGTCTTTCTGCCTAGGGAAAAGGTAGGGAAAAGTACTGGGAAAACTAGCTATGAATACACTAATAGGCTACAAATATATATGCAAAGAACACAGAGAATATATAAAAGAAAAAAGGCAAAAATCAATTTGGCATCACTTCAAGTACTATTTTGTTGGATACGTCAAAAGAAATACTGACAAAGCGAAAGAAAATTGCTTCCCAAAATTGGGAAGCAGGTGGTATTTCTCACTGGAGGTACAGGACAAGAGAGTTCTCTTAAAATGAGCCTTTTTTTTTTTTTAACTGCTGAAATTACAGTTTAATTTGCACTAACTGAAGAAAAATAAAATGAAACATTGGAAGATAAAAAAAAAGGTGATCTTATATGACAGATCCATTTCATAAATCTGTTTAATTTCTATTGTATTGTCTCCAGCAGTAGGAAGAAGCAGGCAGAACCTACCATCTTTGCATTAGTGATACTCATTAATCCAAGCAGAGCAACACCGTGTGCAACTACAAAAGGCATCTCTGAACAGCCCCAGATATTCAATTCCATTAATAAGATCGTTATGCATGGTTTTACTCAGCTAATATGAATTGTTAATGATCATCCATAACATCTGGGAAAGAAGGGCAGCTGCACCACACCAGAAATGCTTCTGGCATTGAACAGCCCATTGTCGTGGAGAGGAGACTCCTCCGAAGTGACAGCACTGGGTCAGCAGAAAGGCATTACACAGTCAGCCTTGCTTGTATTTTCTGCCTTTTTGTTCCTCACAAGTTAAATTTTGCACTTTTGACTTGCAGTATGTGTTTTCTCATGCTGTTTAACCCTGCTACTGGATTCTTCCTAGAACCAGATCACATTGCAACTTGCAGAACAGTGGAGGCAAAGTTTGAATTATTTGACCTGGCTAATTTCAGTGGCTTTACGTAAGTTTTCTTGGTTTTTTAGAAGACAACCTGTAGATTCTCTCATTCTAGATTTCAGTCACCATCTGGTCTCCTACCACGGAAGTTTTCAATAATTCTGAGACCGCTAGATCATACCATTTTTTCAGTTTTCAGCTTTTCTTAATTTTATGTTTAAAAATAAATTTTTTCACATCTCATTTTTGTAGAATCCATTTTCTGCAAAAAACCCACATACGTTAAACAATGCATTCTGTAGTATCTTCTTACTGAAATTATGAAAAATACATGTTTTAAAATCAGTTGTTGCTGGAAATAATGATTCTCTTCCTTTCTGCCATCAGCATTAGTCAATCAGCTGTTTACAGATATAGTATGAAGCTTCCTTTAAGCTTCTCTGTTTCTCTATCATATTTTGAAATTATTTTGGCTATTAAGAACCTTTTTCTATTATTCCATTCTAGCCATGTTTCACTTGTTAATTTATCCATGGTAATCTATGTTCAGAATTCACTCAGAGACAGGCATGATTAAGGTCCATCTCAATTAGTCATAAGCTCTGTATGATGAGGAAGATAATAAAACTTTTGTAAGTAATAAAACACTCAGTAGAAAAGAACTGAAAGTGTTTTTCCTCAATTGTACATAAACTAATTTTCAGGCAAATGGTAAATGAATAGGAATAACTTTGTACTTGTAGCTAAGAGAGTCCATACAAATGCTTTTGAAAAAGTTAGTTTTATGTGCTCGAACATCGGCTTAGGAGGTAAATATCGTCCATTCTATTAATTGCTGCATATATATATGTCTTAATGAAGATATAATTATTTTATTTCTTGTATCTCTATCACAGTTGCTACTGTGTATTAAAAGTAGTTTAAAACTTTACCACAAAAATAAAAGAGAGTAAACGTTAATCTGGAAATATAAGAAAAAATAATTAATGAAATATATGGCTATTGGTCAGCAAAACGTGAATCAGATTCTTTAAAATCACTAGTTCTACAGTTCTTACTTTTACTGTTATTATTTAGGACACCAAATTTTTTGTTGATCTATCAATGATATTTCAGAAGCAAGTGGTACCATTTTCTTAGCAGTAAATGCTAACTGATGTTGATGTTCAAACTTCAAAAATAAGCAATGGACAAATGACTATTTTACCTGTGAAATTCAAAGCAATAGACTGAACTCCATGAGGACTGAATTTTTCTAAAACCCCAGTTACATTTTTTTTCTTTTTTTTTCCCTTTCATTGCTTACATTTAGTTAGGCTGGACAGCTGGAAAGGATACCTTTGGGTAGTGTGCCAGGTTGGCCCAGCCAGCTACTAAGCACCACAGAGCTGCTCACTCACTTCCCCCTCCAGTGAGACAGCAGAGAGAGAACAGGAAGAGCAAACATGAGAGAATTGGTTGACTGAGATAAAAACTGTTTAATGAGTGAAGAAAAGGGGAAGAGGAGGGGAAATGATGCAAAGGCAATTTCTCACCGTTTCTTACAAGCAAACTGGTATCCAGCCAGTCTCTGAGCAACAGCTGCCTCCCAGACCAGCCTCTCCCCACTGGACTCAATCATCCTTGTGAGTGCCTTCCAACTCAGAATATTCTGTGATTGTGTAGTGTTTGGCATGGAACACCTCTTTGGTCACCTGAGTCTGTTGTCCAAGTTAGGTCCTTTCCTAACCTATTGCTCCACAGCCTGGTCCCGGGGAGTGAGGCAGAGTGAGGAACATTGGTGTGCAATCCACACTTTGGGTCACACCTTCAAAACATAACACTGTGCAGTCTGCTGTGGAGCAAGGTAACTCCATCACAGCTGTACATCCACAAACTGGCATTGCAGAGAAAATGGGTTTCAATTATGGCCCTTTTTATGAGGATAACCTCTGTTAAAAATGCAAACTATTTTCTTAATCGTGTCTGGCTGTTTATAAAAACTACAAAATTCAAACCCAGCAAGTGTTTCTAAACAAACTAGGGAATATGTGTTGAATTTCTGAAACAGTCACAAGCACATTTTTCAAGGCTCTTTCTAAGGGTTTGTTCCCTACATCACTGTTACATTCTTGACTTTTAATTTGTGTAGCTGAGAAAGTCTGAGTCAGAAATCTTCAGTGATCTGTTTCCCACGTACAGCAGCAGCAAAAGCAAAAGAGTGAAGCAGAAAGAACGAATTCCTAGGAACAATGAGTATTTTGCTGCATGTGTACAGCTGGCAAACAGCATCATAATTCTGTGCAGATTATCAGAGTGTACTGCAAAAAAAACTATCAGACAAATTTCCTCAGTACTCAATATATGGAAGCAATGAAACAGAAAATCAAAATGACCCATAATTAATATCTGCATAGCATCATTCCCTCACCTAAGGATGTCATTTCCTAATCAGTAGAACAATCAATATAAAAATGAAGACCAGCAATGCTGCCAGTTGTAATGAACAAGATGAAAGAAAATTACTCTTACTGTGACAGAACTATCACAGCACAGTGAAATGCAGAAAGACAGTGGCAGACATACAAACTACAAGTGAAAATCTCCAAGGAGAAGGTACAGTGTCTCAGAAGAACACCAAGACACTCAAGAAGACAGAAGAATGACCAAGACAAGCATTTACCATCTAGTTAACTCTCTGAAAAATCAAAAATAAGAAGGGCAAACATGAATCCTATTGCCTTTAATGAGAGTCATGAAAGATTTATGTTTATGTTTATGATTAAAATTCCTGTGACATTGAAGACATACAGAATTATCAACTCACTTCATTTGTGTAGTAAAGGTTTGTACTAGATTACAGTCATCACCCTGAACCTGAACAAGGGCATATCTGTAAATAATAATCCAAGGGGTCATTTGAATCTGACATGCCACAAAAACAGCCTGCAAGGTGAGCGGGATCTTATTATCAGGAACAAGACATTAACTGAGATAGAAATCAGTGGCAAGGGATTTAATATCCCCAGCAAAACAGAGTTCTGTTATAAAGGAACCAGTAATAGCAAAATAAAGTCCCCAGGCAAACTCTAATCTCTATTGAACTACATTATGTGAAGGTCAATCAGTAGGGAAGGAAGGAAATAGAAGTGTGGTCTATAGGGGCACAGAGATACAACTACAAAAGCCTTGAAAAAGGCAATCTGAAATTGCAGCTAGCTATTTAGGTCACAGGAGAAAAAAGCTTGACTTGAAGTATCAGTTATAACTCACGGTAAGGACCATGATGGATGAGGCCCAGTAATTTAAAGAATCCACTGTTTGAATAAGCACTTTAATGTCCATTTTTGTCAAAGAAATTAATTTATAAAAGTCAAATTTTGCATCCAGGTAGCATCAGGTATATGAAATGTGAGTGCAGTATGTGAATGAAATACTATTTTTATCTTTTCAGTGAATTATCTCCATTGCTTACAAATACTTTACTGAAGCTCCCCTTCTAGGAGACTGTCATGAGTCACTACAGGTTTACCCTGGCTCTCTTGGTTACAGTACATACAAACTACCATCCCACAGCACATCCCACAGCCCACTTAAAAATACAATTGCACACAAATCAGTTAATACTTAGCATTTATGCTTACTATAGGCCTTGTGCTTTACATTTTCCCTTGAAAGTTAAAAAGATAGACCTTATGGTGGCAGTCTTACCCAAAAAAGATGGAGAAATAACCCCATGAACCCGTGCACTCTGTGCCCATAACACTCTCATTTTAGAGCTTGTCTTTCAAGCACTGAAGCTCTTTGCTCTCAGTTTTCCAAACTGTCCCACAGCCTAAAGACATCCTTCTCCAGTTTGACAGGGTATGTGAAATACTCTTTCTCCACAATCACATACAAATAGACATGAATATTGCCCAGCAGAAAAGTGCAGCTGCTGTAATTATCTATCTATCTATCTATCTATCTATCTATCTGTCTGTCTGTCTNTCTATCTATCTATCTATCTATCCATCCATCTGGAACAAATCTTCAGGAGTTAGCTCTATAAAACTTTATAAATGATCAGTATCGCAGGAACCAGCTGAGGAGAGGATCTGTAGCTCTGCATGTACCTAACAATTGTCAATCCAAAATTTTCCATTCTTGACGCGAATGTCAATGCAGTGTAACATTTTCCCTCCATTTACTTAGGTGTTAAGACTGGATGACAACTACCAGAAAACATTAAAATTATCTGAACTTTCCCAATGTATACCAGTATCTAGCTGATCCAAGGTATCATGTATTTGTATAAATTATGTGTCAGTATAAACAGAATATCTCCAAAAGAACTGCGCATTACCACCAAAGGAGTGGAAGAGTAAGTGGAGATTTCTGATAGTGTCATTCACTAAATATATTCATTGCTTCTGTGATGCTCATTTTGACTTTGCTATTGTTTTTTACACCATCTCTGACCACCTCCCAGACATCCCAGCTATAAAGACTGTGGAAAACCAGGCCACTAGATGTAATACAAATATGATTAGCAAAAAGAGTATTAACCTTTCAGTTGCTGGACAAAATTTTCAAGTAAAAATTCAAACTGTAGAAAAGTTACAGCAATTTTGTACTTTGTAAGTTTTCTCAGTAAGTCCCTCACTGTTCTCTCAATACTTCATACATAATATATTGAATCTTCTATGTAGAGGACATTTCTCCTAAACAAATATCAAATATTTAATGCTAATGTTCTACATGACAAGGCTATAGTCCCAAAACATATACTGTTAGTTTCTACTAGCCCTTTTCCATCATGGTAATGATTTGCCCCAAACCGGGCCAAGAGACGCTTCCGAGACAAGGTCCAAGAAGTGGGTGTTTGCTTTATTCAGCGTGCTGGGTGCGTGGGGGATCACTCCTCCTAACACACACACACCCCCAGGCTTACAGAAGTTTACAATATATAGTTGCAATTTATGCATATTCATTGTTTTCCCTAGAAAAGGTGTGGTTACGCAAACTATTTCTTAGAACTTATTATTATCATCAGCACACGCGGCGAGCGGGCGCGGTGCTCCCTGGTGGTGGAGCCGAGGAAGGCTCGGTGGTCGTTGTGATGAAGGCTGCATCTTCTTCCTCACTTTGCGCTTTTCACCTTTCTTCCCTGGGCATGCCCAGTCTCTCGTTAGCTGTTCTAGCAGTTTCTCTACTGGTTTTGGCAAGCTTTGTCCTTCATTTCTGCAAGCCTTGTTCCCTATCTCTTGCCAAGTTATTCAGCTAGCTTCTACATTGGTTACAATGTATGTTATTCTAGCCCCAGTATACCAAAGCATGCCCAAGTGCAGTGATGTTAACCCTTTCAGTATTTACAAAAGAATTATTTTTCTCATGCCCTTGAAATCTTTTTCCTTGTTTATAAAGGATAAACATCAAGGTATGTGATTTTTAGAGAATATGCGTGTTTTGAAGATATTAAAAAGATGTTACTAAGGTATTGTGATGTTTTAAAACCAAAAAATTATTATATAATTTGCTTAGGAACCCCACAAACATTGTCCTAAGTAAAGGTAGCATTTCCAAATTAAATCACAGCTCACAAACAATGCCACATCTTTCTTTTTCTTTTCTTCTTAACATCATTTTCACACTGCTTTCATTGAATAAAACTTCTCTTAATCGTGAAAGGGAGATAGAGGCCTCGCCCTGAATACAGGGTACATCTTCCATGAAATATCAGGTATTTTGTGGTGTACTACAGTTACTTTCTTCAGTGTGTAGCAGTTTCTGTTCCACACACTGTGACAGTAAAAAAAATAACTAAATAAGTCAGAAAACATGAAGTATTCTCTGTCCCCTCCTTTCTAGTTGCCTTGTCACGATTGTTAAATTGTCTTTTGCTATTATAGTTGTGAAATCATCCCTTAGTGCCGTTATATAAGGCACTTTGGGATCTTTTGCAAACTAGGGTTTTATATCAGCCTGTGTTTTCAAGTGTGAATTATTAAAAGGTCCCTAATATGGATTTTGAAAACCTATTCCATTTTATAGAAGTCTTGTGTCAATTTAGGGATATAAAAGCACAAACTAGGTTACAAAAGAATCAAAAAATATCTTGCAAAGAAGTCCCCCCAAAAACTCCTTTCACTTTAGGCACTGATCTCCAAAGTGCCTTAGACTGAGACATTATCATTAGCTTATATTCTCTCACAGCATACCACTGTGTACAAAACATGTGATAATATGATTGATTACCTTTCCTGCTCAGATACTGCATAATGAAATGAATAGTTTAAGGAGAGTAAAAAAAAAATCATGACAAAATATGTTACACAGTCAAAGGCATGAATAATAGAAATGGTGCTGGCTCCACCTTTTCCAGTGATGACATGAGTATGTAATCCTGGTCTTAAGAAAATAAATCTCAGCAAGGCAAAATTAGTCATAAATTTAGTTAGTTCAAGGTCTTTATTTTTAGAAACAGAAGTCACTTTGTGACCTAATGAAAAGCTGAAGTGGTGACTTTTGGGTAGGAAGGTTAAAAGCAGCAGAAATGGGCTGTGAAGGGGCACCTTTGTGAAGAACAGCCCATTTTCAGAACAGGAAACCGGAGAGAAGACAGACACCCCACCCCACCCAGCCACTCATTTACACCCCTACCAGTGAGACTGGGGAGAAGATCATGAGGGCAGAAATGAGAAAATGCACAGAATGGGATAAAGACCTGTGAAACAAACATGACAGCTTAAATATAATTCAGTAATGATTTAGGAGAAGATAGTAAAGGTTTCCAGACTACTGCCTTTGCCTTTGAAAAAGTTTCTTTCTTACTGAATTATGATGTAATTTCATTATCTTAAACCTATGAGGGATTTCTTTTGAAACATTAGACTGCAGCATGCCATGTTCATAAAAATCTCACCAAGAAACCATTTTAAAAGTATGACTTGCAGCTATAAAAATTCTAAATATGAACCCTCTACTTTTATATTCTATGAGACCTGGAACAAAGGCAAAACCTGTCACAAAAACTATATTAAAATCCCCCACTTTTTAATATTCTTTCTCAGGTGAAAAAACTTTTTACAAGGGCCTGGAGTGACAGGACAAGAGGGAATGGCTTCAAAACACAGAGTAGGTTTAGATTAGATATTAGGAAGAAATTCTCTAGTGTGAGGGTGATGAGGCCCTGGCACAGGTTGCCCAGAGAAATTGTGGATGTCCCATCCCTGGAGATGTTCAAGGCCAGGTTGGATGTAGCTCTGAGCAACCTGGTCTAGCAGAAGGTGTTCCTGTCCATGGCAGGGGGATTGGAACGTGATGGTTTTATGGTTCCTTCCAACCCAAACTGGGCCATAGCTCTGTGGTGCTGGGCAGACCTGTATTCAAGCACTTCAGAACTAAAGATATTTGTTATGATTAGAGACACTAGACTATGTTTTACATCAATGATGCATCACATCACCCAAAACACTATGATGCAACATGCCAAAACTTAAATATTTTTTATCTCACATAAATTACCATTTCTTCAAACACACGCACAAAAGAGAAAACATATAATATCATTACTTTAAAATTAAATGGCTTTCAGAAAAAATCAATTGGTTATATAAATCCCTGAGGCTTTCATGTGTATAGATGCTTTTTCTTCTTTGAGGATGCGATTTGATGCAGTATCTTTGCGAGTGCCTTGATAACATAAAATTGGGCAGTTGCTCAGAGACTTTGCAACAGCCATCATTTTCCCACTAGTGCTAGTTTGATCTACTGTATTGATAAGTCAGGGCTCTAAATAGCATAAGAAGATTTCTTTACACATTCAAAATCAGTCCTATGCAAAGCTGCATGCTATAAAACATCAGTTTGCTCCATGCTGATAATGCATGACATGTGAAGTCCTACATTCCAGTCTGACCATATTTCACATTTTTAGTTGCATTCAATTCTTGAATGTTCCTTTTGTTAAACTGGATTTTTTAAAGCAGATTATAATCCCGACATAATAATTACAGTAAACATATTTTTCTTATTCTGCTGTATTTCACATTTCCTACTGTCCTGTCCCGCCAAAAAAGGGGAGTCGGGGAGGATTCTTTTTGATAGATTGCTCGACAAAAATAAAGCGCAAACGGAGCAATATTATATCTGAGAACTGTTTATTGATAAAGGAAGATAAGTGTTCCTATAGAAAGGGGATAGAAAAGGGAACAAGGAGGAGAAAAGAGAGACAGAGAGAGAAACAGAACAGCGTGACAGATCATCACTTCTGTACCTGGGCGCCCTGTCAGCACCAGCTCGGCAGACGGAGCGTGTGTGCTGCAAGCTGCGATGAGTCTGCGTGGCTCCCGTGGCGGGCTGGGAGCGATTTCCAACCAGCAGCAGGCTGCGTGTCTCTTCTGCCAGTGGAAAACAGGTTGCTGTGGCTACGGGCCCACTCGTGGAGCAGTTGCAGGTTGTCAGGGATGGGGCATGGCAGCTGCGGCCGCTCCGTCGGGGAAACAGTGGAGCACGAGGTTGCTGTGGCGTCGAGCTGCCTCGGGGAAGTGGCCAAGCAGGGCAGGACAGGTGCGGACAGGGAAGCAGGACCACAGGGAGAAAAAGGCGAGGGAGGAAGGGGGACAAGCTGACCCTCTGGGCGAGTTTCCACTCCCTCCGAGAAACCCAAAGAAAATGACCCGGTTGTGTCGCAGTTAAGTGCTTTAATCAGCTAAGGCTCCTCCCATAGCCCGATTTCCCAGGCATTTTTTCCTGTGTATCTGAGGATCTGCCCCACCGGCAAGGAGAGGGAGGGTGGGGAGGAGGGGCATCACTTGCAGCCCGATCGTGGAAGCTTTCTCTGCCCTCGTCGGCTGTCAGGCGAAGTCTCCCATGGAACAGGGCTCCCAGCACATGTACAGCCCCTATAGCAATTTTTCACCTCATGTATAACATATGTTGAAGCATAAATAAAAATCAGATTGGTCCCTCTCACCTACTTTTGAAAAAAATACTGTGGCAAATATTTAAGAATTTCTCTTTTTCTTTCTAGCCACTATAACAAAGCTGATTAATTATTTCCTTTGCTACTGTAAATCAATATCCCTCCTTGGACTTCTCATGGAGTTATGCAGGATATAAACTGGAAGAGTGTCCTGGGTTGCAGTGTA
>VZTA01027949.1:225356-423293 GCA_013398855.1 Mohoua ochrocephala | reverse complement strand
CAAGTTCTCCAAACCCACAACACGTGGCTACCTACAAAGTTGTTGTGATGGTATCAAAACTGGCTTTTCTGGCTTTATGCATCTTCAATTCCTGCTTTTTAGTAAGCACGTTTGCAGAATTTTGACCTTGGTTTGTGTCAGAAAGCCGAGCTGCCAGTCTTCATTCCCAAAAATGTCTCTTGACTATCCGAGCTAGGTTTTTGAGATACGCATGCATCAGTCTGTGTGGTGTCTTTGCATTTATCATTTAAAAACGGGAATTGTGAAGAACTGGCACTGTGTTGAATGTTACACATTGATTCAAATATTGCATAACTGCTTTCTGCATGGCTGCCTGAAAAGCAATGCCCACCGCAGGGACTAGGTGTTAGTCTTGGATGTACTCCGTTTGGAACTGAGGAAATTTTTAGGAAGAGGTAAAAATGGTTGTGGGATGGGAGTTGTCTTTCTTGTTTTAACCAAACTGGTATCCTAACTTTTCTAACCATATGTTTTGATATTTGGTTTTTTAATAAATTTTGAACATCTTGCCTGGAGATTATCCTGTTCATTATATTTTTTTTTTTTCTGGAAGTGAAAATACTGGCATAATTTACTGAAACCAATCTCAGTTCCATCAGTCTAGGATTTGCTAGTGAAGGGTATTTTTTGCTGGCTCCACAGGTTCGATGAGTTTACTTAAGTATCGAGTTGTTAGTGCAAACCCAACAGGTGCTGCCTCTGAATTATGGATGATTACACAGTCAGTTTAGCCTGAATAAAGGTCTGGGATAAACTGCTTTGGGTTATACACAGGAGTCAGCTTCAGCAGACAACCACAAATGCCAAGGACAGTATTTTTACTTTAGTGCAGGCATTGCATATGTAATTTCTGACTGAGCTGGAAGGAGGTAAAACAAGCTCCAAGTTTTGTATTTAGATGAAAAAAAAAAATCTAGAAGAAACCTGAGAAACTGTGTTGAAAAATATATGAACATACATAGTGCAGTATATTCAAATTCCGTGATGACACACTTGAGCAAAATTTAAAAAAAAATAATAAATAAATACAGCATTTCTTATTTCACCATAGCCGAGATTATCGAGATGTCTTTGCTGATAAAAGAGAATAAAACTTGAAGGCAAGTTTCAGCCTCAAATGCACTTATCTTTGAAATAGCCTAATGTGCCAGTTCTGTTCTTAAAGGAAAAATAGTTTACATACCTGACATCCGAGCCCTTTAAATCCTACCCGAAGATGTGTTTAGCATGCAGAAGAGTGGAAGAAAATGTCTGAATCTTGAGAGAAAAGCTTCAGGAAATAAGGAAGGGAATACAAACTAAGGCAGTCACAAGAGAAAAACTCTTGAAGTGAAAGCTTAGAAGTGAAAAGTATGTGTAACTCTTCTGGTCTCCTTAACATATTGAAGTTTAATGCTTCAATTATGCTGTAACACTGCAGAAGGGATAGTGCAAGCTGAAGTAATTAACAGATACTGACCAAAGACTGAGGAAAAGTCTTAAAAGATTTTATGTATTCATCCCTAGCCGTAATAGGGAGATGGAAAGAGAGTGAAGAATTGTTTGCAATTTGTAAAGTCTCCTCAAATAATTGGAACATTAGCTATAAAAGCAGTAAACATCCAGCGAAGGGAAGGGCTTTCTTGCCTGTTTCAATTCATACATAAATTTGCAGCGGAACTTGCACAGCGCTGCAGTCAGTGCTCGTAACTCTTGAATGGGACATTCAATCCCTGTCTCAGTTGAGCACATTCAACTTCTAGCACTTGCAGACTCTGTGTATCAAGATAACATCCTTGTCAATTCTTACACAAATGTCTTCAGGGAGCACGCACGGAGCAAACAAGTGATATCTCTCTCCTGGGGGAACCAGTGAGTCCCATTTGTGCACGTATTGACGGGCTCGCTTGGAACATCACCAAGTGTATTTAATCCAAAGTAAAATGGAGTTTTGCCATAGACTGTCATGAACTTTTGCAGATTTAGCATTTAACATCCTTCCAGATCTGTGAATCTCACTGTTAGGGAAGGGAGGAAAAAAAGAGAAGACCATACAAATTTCATGAAGTATGCATTGTATAAAGGATGAATGATTATAAGCATATGGTACCTTTCCATGAACAGACTTGCATATGCATAAAACTTTCTTTAGAAGTAGCCTTGGAAGCATGTAGAGCTTCCAGTATATCATTCAGACCACTAAATTAGACTTTCTCCTTTTCCTCCTCCTCCCTCCATGTTATGGTAAAATGATAGGAGATAGGACTAAATATATTCCTTAATTTCTTTCTTCCTTATCTTTTCTCTCTCTTCTCCCAAGAGATTTCAGGGAATCATTGTTGAACATTGGTACCCATTTTGGCTCCATGATGCATGAAATGTGAAGAGTTTGCCTTCAGCTGAAAGGCAAAAGGCTGGAAGATTATTAGAAAATATAGGAAGAGAAAAATTATATCAGTGGTAGTATGCGAAGGTGCTAATCACACAGCTCAACTAATTTTGTCTTTCTAGGAAAACCAAGAGCAAATTATTATTATTATTATTATTATTGTTTTATTCTATTTTTATTTCAGTGGGTACCTATATGACCTCTCCTGTATTTCATATACATCCCTTGTAGAGAATTAAGGAGGTTTGGGGTGGGGGAGGATCGTTATTCTTCCTGCATGTCATTTTTCCTCTGCTCTGTTAGCTCCCCTCTGCAGGCTGGCAGCGAACTAAAACAAAACTCTGGAGCAGCTCAGAAGTGTGTTTCTGTATCTAATCTGCGACAGTTTCGAAGCTGGCCCTAACAGGATTGGAGTTAGCAGCATGCAGCAGCTGAAAATGTCATACTTTGGCTCTGCTGCTGGGCTAAGTCTCACTATTGCCCTTTGTTGTTCTCACATATCATTTTATTTTTAGGTGGCATTGTTTATGAGGACATAGAGAAGAGAGGTGAGAGAGGGAAAGAAGGGCTGTTGGACTGTCAGCATTAATATACTGAAGTCAGGTGAGGTGTTGGATCCCTCGAGTCATCCTCGGAGATCTGGACATGTGGGTGGGTGAATATTAAGATCCAGTGTGAGCAGTAAGTTAACATCAAGGTGTCAGCAATTTACAACAGGGTTTTTCACTTATTAATTTCTCTGGGTAACGTGTCCTCATGCAGGTGATGCTTATTTGCATGCTTTGTTGCAGGAAAATGTTGTCCTGATGAACTCGCAGCAGCAGGGAGGGGAGGACGCTGCAAATAACGGGGGGGCTTGAGGCAGGTAAACATGCCAGACGGAATTTCAGATGGGCTCCATCACGTTACCTTCCAGGAACAAATGTGTGGGACGCCGGGAGTATTTTAAGCAACAAGCTCATTTGGACTAACAAAATGACACGCATTTGAAACAACTGGGTAGACAGTAATTTAGAAGGTGAAGTTCAGTAACAGTTTGACAGGTCGTGCTTCGGTGTCACCCATCAATCTGAGCATTTAGTTACGAAATATTTTTTGTGGTTTGTCCAAAATATCTCTGCCTGGTAGAGCATTAGGTAATACGGCTTCTGGGGTACTTTGAATAAGGAAATTGCAGAAAAGTGGGAATGAAGGACACAGCTTCAGGTAGTAGTGATTGTTTTACATGTGTGAATTTCTTGAAAGTCTTGAGGGCTGTAGTAATACAAAAGTACTGGATGTAATCTTTCTGTGCTATCAGTACAGATAGGTACTGTGCTGCCAGAGCACCTCAGAGCACTCTCAAGAGTTTAGAGTGGTTGATAGAGTTGGTTGACCAGGACAGGTTTGCCATATTCTCCCCCACACTTCCCTCCCCCTCCCCCCCCTTTCTGCTTAGCATAATCAGAAAATAAATATTTTGCCACTTAATCACTTAAATTATTTAAATTTTGCTCCATTTGAGAGAGGACTTTCAGCTTTGGAGTGCAGTTATTTCCAGTATAATTGTGGATATAAAGGAAAGTTGTGGCAGAGATTCCCTTACAGGAGGAGTCACCTGGAAGCAGCACCCAGTCCCTTTTCCCTGCCAGTCTTCAGACTTATTGGAAGCATATGCATGCCTAAGGTAAACGGGCACAGAAATAATATAATGGGAAAGATTTGCAGGATTATCTTAACTACATTTCTGTCAACAAGACACTGTTTCTTATAATACAATCTTAAATCCTTTCTTCATTAAAATTTTAAACCACTCAGCTCCAGAGGAAAATGCTTTGGTTCCTTTTCTCCTTAAAAAATAATGTGCATGTGTCTACTGAAATTGCACTGTTATATTTAAAAATACCTTAACAGGCTGCTTTCTAATGAGCAGGTTTTTTCTGATGGTGCACTTTTTCTAGAGCAGTGGAACAGCTCATAAATAGTTAATTGGAGCGATGTCTGTACTTGTGCACTTGAGTAACAGCCTTGGTGGGGAACTTCTCAGTCGTGCAGACGGGCCACTGCAGCCTTATCAGCAACAGCAGCAAGATGTCAAATTTTCAACAGGAATCGGAGACGCCGACAAAATTTGCCATCTACTTCTAATGAAGTACAGAGCTGAAGTGCATTTGCTTAAGACAACAGTATCCAAAGTAATCAATTTTTTTTCCGTAAACTTCTTTTTTTCAAGGCGTAATGCCCATTAAAATAAATTTGGACTAAATTAAAATGGTGAAGCCCTTTCTTTATAAATAAGGTTGTGTTTTTCTTTTACCTCATCTGGATTTCAACTATCCAGTTTACCCCTGTGAACTCTTTCACAGCATTGGAATTTAAATATGTATATCATGTTTTGTTAATAATATGTCAGTGAATTGAATTACTCTTTATTTTTAATGAAAGCTCTTCAGGTTTAATGAGTAAAGAAATAATGTAAAATATAATAACCCAAGCCTTAATATTTTCTTGATCACAAGTCAAGCCTTCTATATAATTTATTAAAGTAGCATAATGTCCTTACATTTGAGGTCAAGATTTTGCAGGCTTAGCAGAGATTTTTATGCATAAGGGAAAGATGAAACTTTAAAAATATTATTTCAGCAGTTTCATAATTTAGGATTGTGACCTCATGCTCTAAGAATAATTATGGCGCATCACGATCAGCAGTTTATCAATATTCATTCATGGACTTAGACTCTCTTCATATCATAGTTTGTTGGGTGGTTTTTTTTTCTTTTCATGCAACCATAGTAACTTTAAAATAGATGCTAAATGCCTTAGGGAGCATGGGCAGTCGCATTATTTGGGGGTTGTGCTTTAAGCAGTATCTACAATATTTATGAAAGCCACTGTTATTCTGTTCTTTCCCTGAATTTTTGTGTAGTTGTTGCACCTTCTGCTGCCAGGTGGGACCAGTGTTTCTAAGGAGCCCTCATGGTGATGTTTACCAGCTCTGCTTTCACTGTGGCCACCCTGAATTTGAATTTGTTGTGGCCGCATGTGCAGTTCCTGCAAAAATCAGGGGCAGTGGGGTGGTTTGCCATTGGTTTAAGCCGAAACTGTAATGGTAGAGAGGGCGTAAGAAGATAGGAGGTTCTGTGGCTGTTTAAAAACTAGTTTGTGGCTGAAAATTCAGTGGTGTTGCATCGGTCCATAGTCAAGAATGTCAAATGCTGAGAACCAGCTACGAGGAAAAGCCAAATCAATGAAGTGAACACTTCACCAGTTTATTAAAATTTCTATGTAGCATCTTTAATGAAGCATTAAATGAAGTTTTCCGACCTACCCAGCCAAGAACAGCAGGCAGCAAAAGAGCACAAGCTCTTCTGACTGTCCTGTGAATACTGCAGAGAAGGACAGCAGGCACTTGTGGTACTTCTGGTCAGAGAGCACCACCTGGCCTGACCAAGGCACCACTGTTTGCAGGCATCAAGGACAAGCAAATGATTCTTCAGGAGTTCAAGCATGCAGAGATTCAACTCTACAAAAAAGAGTAGAGCTCATGCCTTGGAAAATGGTGCATTCATTCACTTCTTCCAGGAAAAAGAAACTTCTGCCTTTGCTGGAATAATGGTCAGCAGACTGGAGCTTTAGCTTGGTTAAGGAACAGTTAACACGATTTTTCAGCCAAGGAAATCTCAGAAAAGCTGAGAATAAAGGCCTGTATATTTTCTTTGTCAAGCAAACCAAAGCCTGTAATACCATTAATCTCAAGGGTTTCTTCGGGCTTCGGCAAAATTCAGCTGTTTGGGCAAGCCCTTGAGTTGGGAGCTGTGGTGTGTGCTTTCAGCTGGGGCAAAACATCACAGCTTTCCTCCTCGAGATGGGCACGAGGCTTCATCCCTGTCCTGATCCACCTTGGTATCTCGTAGGCAAGACCTGTTTGGTGACTGTGATAGGGGAAACTGCACCCCGTGTCGCAGGGCTGGGGGAATTTCCAACTTTTTGCATCAAATCCAAGGTTGCGCAGCTGCTAACCTGCAGCCTGCCGCTCTCTGCCAGCCACTGCAGGTGGTTCCCAAAGGTCTGAGAGCAGGAGGGACTGACTCTCCACCTTGCTCTGCCAAACAGCTTGGCCTGAGCGCTTGTGTGAGGCAAACTTGAGGTGCTGCTTCAGCCTGGCTCTGCTGGGAGACGTTCGTGGGCTTGATGCTTGTAGGCAATTTGTGCTGCTCCTGCAGCAAGTTGCCTGAGCACTGCGCTTGACAACACAGTCACCAGCGAGGGTAACAAAAGGCAGAGCAGCATTTGTGAGATTAAAGCAGCGTTTCTGGAATGAAAGAAGCGTTGAACTTCAAACAAGTGCTTGGTATGCATTTACTTTTATTAACATTCCTCTGTATGACTGTGAAATTTGGATAACAGCCTCGCTTCTCCCAAGCATTAGCAAGTTCCTCTTGGACCGTCTTTGAGTCCTTGCTGGTGTAAAAAGCCTGGAAAAGGTTTTGCCAAGTTTTCACAAGTGTTTTTAAGCAGCTTAGAAGCACTGTTTTTGTAGATGCAGGAGCACAGACACAGGTTTTCAAGGGAAGGGATGGACAGTGTGTTGCCTGAAGCTGCTTTGTATGAGCTCATTAAAATCAGAATGGCTCTGAGGCAAGTCCAGGGAATACTGCAAGGATGTCTTCAAGGAAAAGTCCATATTTGGAGTCCAAAACCACGAAAAAGACAACAACACTCTCCAGTGTGGTCAAGCTTTTGCAAATTCAATTACTAGACATCTATAGACAAGTGCAAAGCTAGAACACTTGGGGAAAACAAACAAGAATGGGTGAATCAGATGAGTATCTGATAACTGATAACATGCTGCAAAAAGTTCCTGGTTTACAGTAGCAAGTCCAGCAGACCCCTAGACAGAGCCTAAGGAGATTTTTGTGTAACCAAGCTGTCTGTGTGCTCCCACCTAATAAGTTTTGAATGTCAGCCAGCTCCAACTAAATTTGACAGTGGGTAGCTATTACAGCTATTCCATTTTAGCTGTTATCTCTTACCAGTTCCATTAAAAGAAGTGACTGGAAGGAGGAAAGGCACCCAATTAGTGCCCCCACTAGAGGAAAGGGGCTAGTTAGCATTTTTCTCCTATTACACATTGCAAGCAGGAAGGAGAAAGACCTAGGAAACAAGGTTTCATTTTTCCTGCTCCTGAATAACAGCTTAATAATTTTTTAAAATAGCAAAGCATTTTCATATACTTTAAAGCCCTACTTTTTATTTTGTGTATGTTATTTAGGAGCACGAAAAGCAAATGTAGAAGTAAGAGCTGTAGGTCTCTTATTGCTTTGTGAGAGCGGTGGGCTCCCATGCCAGGAGCTGCACGGAGTGAAGTGGTCTGAAGCCTGAAAGTGTGCAGATGGGTACTTCTTGGATCCTCCAGCTGTGTGACAAAACTAAGTTACACTCTGGTTGCTGCAGCGTTTGAAACCATGGCTGCTCAAAGCTTACTCTTTGTTGAGTCATCATCTTTCTTCCCCAAGTGCTTATTCTGCATATTGCACACCTGTCTTTAACAGAAATAATTTCGATGGCTACAGGAGGGAAAAGAAAAAAAAAAGCAGATTGTTTTGGAATAGGCAGAAATTCAAAGCCAGGTTAAATGGGGCTTTGAGCAACGTGGTCAAGTGGAAGGTGCCCTTGCCCATGGCAGGGGGTTGGCACTGGATGAGTCCCAAGGTCCCTTCCAACCCAATCCATTCAGTGATTCCATGATACTGTTAATGAAGCAAAGAATGTGTCACCAGGTTCTTTGGTTTTAATTGGCTCTGTGTGGGACCTGTTGTGTCAGTGAGTAATATTTGTGGTATAAAAATGAATGTAAATATTGCAGTCCTTGCTAAAGGAAATTGAAAGTCTGTGCCACAAACATGCTGCATAAGTGAATTCTGGGGGGTTGATGGTTTAGCAAGTAATAATGTTTGCTCACTCTGCTCTACACCTTGATCTCTATATGACTTGTGCATAAGCACTTAATTATGCACGCTCATAAACTGTCTGTGTGCCTCTGCAGCAATGTGCTTTTGTGCATACACAGTTAAACGTCCTTTTCCTGAAATGGGAGGGATGGTGGTATTTTTAATTATTGTACCAGCTCTTATTCCCACTGAAGTTAAATGCAAGCTGCCTTCCAAAATCAAGGCCTGCTATGTATTGCAAGAGAGTTCTGGCAGTATGTAGCAGAGGATTTAGGAAATGAACTGGGGCTGTGTGAGTTGTAGAACGTAACTTTCCTGGTCTGTGTTTCGCTCGGTGCTCCCATTTTCCTTTAGTCTTTGCTATCTGGGTTTCAGCTACTCAGCCGGAGAGAGTGGTAGGTACAGTCCTGTGTATCATTAGTATGAGAGCAGTAGAGTGAATTTCAGCTGAATAAAAATGAATTCTTTGACTTGCAATTGTGAACGTTTCTAGTTTGCCTTGACAATCCTGTCAAGACAAATTTGAACTTTGTCAGCAATTGTGATTGCTTGTGGGAGAATTACCAAAAGCCTTTGCTCTAGGTATCAGTCAGTGATTGCAGCCCTCATCTGCTATTTGACCAAAATTTTCCATGGCACTCAGCAGGCTATTACTTGTCACTCTGACATATAATGGAGGAGTATTTTAATTGATGTAAAAGTTAAAATTTATGGTGACTTAATACAGTATAGCTGTATTACATGTCAGCGGTTACACTTGCTGTGAAAATAGAGAAAGGGGAGTTGAAAGGACTTGGGGTTTGGAATATTTTTAAAACACATGCCATTGATTTTACCTTCTACTTCGGCTAGCTATCAATAGAGTTTTTATTTAGTTAATGGGTGCAGAGGTTTCCTATTATGTAATTATTGTTGATTTTAAAAGGGATTCTGGAATGTTAACTGTGCATCTAGTTTCTAAAACTGTTTCTTCCAAGATTCAATGGTACTTCTGCTCGAAATTCTTTGCTTTTGTGCCGAACTTTGAATAACTGCATTTTGGATCCGATGCTGTTTTGTTTCCGTCACCTAAACCGTTCCTCTGTCATGGTTTCCAGGTGCCTAAAATAGGCATAATTATACTTAAATCCAAGGGTTATGTGAAATTGAAAATTGTAAGTCGTTCTGAAGGCTGTACAGCATGAGCGTGGTCGCTGCATTTGCCCCCATGCAGGTTATGTATGTGCTGGAGTATGGGATCAGATGCTCTGGCAATACTGTCTTCCTAAATGCTCTTGTGAGTGCAAGTCTGCAGTGACTTTCTAACTGGTGATGGTGAGTTTAAACCATCTTTTGCTATGTGTCCATTTCAAAACAAGCCCTTTTGCAAGAAAGTGAAGGAAGGCAGGCACTGCAAAGACGAGTGACTTGCGTTTCTCTTCTCTCCACCCTGCCCATTGCTCAACTTACCTGATTTTCTAACTTAGGAAGAAGGATGGAAAGAATATCTGCATTCCTTCTACAGGAGTAGGATGGGAAATTGGGCTGTTGAATACTCCTTTGTGTACCTCTCTTTTGGCTTACACTGCCTAACCCTCCATGTAAATGACAGGCAAGGGAAAACAGAGGCACTTGAAGTGTGCAAATAAATGTGGCAGTCAACATCACCACCACCACCAACAGGAGTGAGCTTACCTTGGGGTAAGCATAAGAGTAAGGATCTCTGCAAATTGTCACTGTATCATGGAGGTGGGACAAGTGGGAAGTGATGTCCCTGTCTGAACTGGAGCTGCTGCTTGCTGTGTCCTCTGCTAATCATCACAATTTTTAAAAGCATTTATGAAGCCTGAGAAGGCTGTTTCACCTGTGACAAAATTCACAGGTTGAACTGGGATCATGGTTATTGGAGGAGATCCAATTGAAAACTGTTTGTAAGCATCCTGAGAGCCAGAGAGACTGGGAAGGAAAGTGATTCTTTAAGCAAGACAGGATCAGTAAAGATAGATGTGGAAATTCTACCTTCTAGTTTTAGGAAGATGTTTGGTTTGGGTCGTGAGACCAGGAGGGTGGAAAAGACAAATTTACGAACTATTTCCACATCTCTATACCTGGAGCTGCAGGAGGCATCTTATTTCATGTATCAAGTAATAGTGACGTGCATTAAAACACCATGAACAGGTTGAATTTCCTAAAAATGGAAAAATGTTAGTGAAAAGGAAGCCGTCATTATTTCAAATAGTGGTTTCAGAAGTGACAGAAGATGTTTCAAAATAATGTGACTATTAATCTTTTAAAATATCTGTTAATCAGAGATGGTGGTAAAGTTGGAGTTTGACTCTTACCGTATCATCTGAAGCAAGTGCCAAGCTGGAAACTTCCAGTAAAATGTAAATATCTGTGCCTAACCTTACTAAGGACTATTACTTTTTAATTAGTGAGGTCATCTTAGGTGGATTATTTATTTTTTCAATCTTCCTTATAGAAATGTGCACAGACCTCCCTGCATCGTGCAAGATACTGAAGTCTGTTCATGTCAGGAATTTCTCTGATGGACTCATGGGCTCGAGTCTTGGCACTCAGTTCTGTGTTGGTACCTCATACGAAATGATACTGCGAGCTGTCTGTTGCTTTTCATCTCCCCTGCGTCCTGTTTATGGAGCTTAGATTGGTGTGCAGACCTTCCTACTTCTCTTTGCTGTTCCTGTGTGGTATTTTTAATCTAGCAGACACTGGTACTGTAATTCCAATACACTTTCAACATCCACACTAATTTTGTCTTGGTGGATGGGGGGGCATAAGGGAGTTAAAAGACCAAACCCCCCACTCCATTCGTCTCTTAGATTCTTTCAGATCAAGCAATAATTATACATGTTGCCTTCCTAAGCCTGTGGGATTGCTCTTATGAGTAAAGGTCTGCCATACTGGGGCTATTATGTGACAAGTTGGAAAACAGCCTTTGTTCCCATGGTAACCTTTTTTTTGTGCTTTGGTGCATTTTTTTCCTATGGTTTCATGGTTGCTCTGGAGGTTTTTCTATTGTGGTATTTTAATCCCCAGTAGACTGTGGATGGCAGTTCAGTTTACTTTTTGCTATTATGAAATAATTTAATTTTGAAAAAAATTTATTTGATTATGGAACTCTTGTAAACTTTTTATATTGTGGTTAGGGTATTAATGGTGTGGTAGCTTTCTCTGTAAGCATATCATGCACTCAGAAGTTAAAACAAACAGTTGGTAATGGGAAAGTACGTCCAACTGGACCAAGCTGTTTCTGTTATAAACTAATATTTTTAATATAGTTATTCTTTTAGGACTTTTGGGGCCAAGCCATTGCCAGACGTATCAGGTGGATTTTTCTCTGCAACAGAATGACATTTCTTAAGGTCATTAACAGTCAATACTCTGGTCATCAGCGTCATTTCAGGTTGCTGTAATGAGGGTTTCATAAAGTAAGCTTTCAAACAAAGCCAGGTATTTTAGGAGTTGCTTGTTTAGACTCTGAGGGAAGAAATTCAACAAAAGTTGTGCGCTGTCTTTTGGAAAGAGGAGGCTTTTTAAAGAGATGCTTTTATTACTGGTAGCATCTCCCTGCATTTGCCTTCTACGTATATTTTCCTCCTCCTTTGCTCATTCAGTTTTCTTTGTCTTGGAAGCCTTCAGTAGCAGAGCAATGTGGTCATGCAGTCCTGTCTTGCCTGCAATTCCTCATGGGGATGATTTCCCACTGGTGCCCCCATCGGTAGGTGAGCCTCACGTGAATCGTGGCATTTTATGCAGCTTTAAAATGTTTCTGGCTGAGAAGGCAGCAGAGCCTCACCAGGGAATCGCTACTGTGCCCTCGCAGGAGAGTGTCCTGGGGTGACTGTATGATACTGTATTCCCTATCGTCTGCCCTATGCCAGACATGAATCCTGTGCCTTCCTGTGTCTTTAAGCTGTTTCTCAGGAGAGGGGGGAGAGAAGCCAAGCGAATTTTTTCAGAGTGGTTTGTGCTTCAAGGACACACGCTCCCCTGTGTTTTTCGGGGCTACGGAGTGGAGGAAAGCATCTTCCTGGGGTTTTTTTTCCCCTCAGCTCTCTGCAATAGAGAAGAAAGTGGCATTCTCTTGGTTTTTAGCTAGCTTCGGTTTGTTAGCTAAAGCACAGAGCCCTGGGACTTTGGCTGCTGCTTCTTGTCTTCTGGACTGTTCAGCAACACCAGAACATCACCGGGAGGCCCTACACTGTGGCCCGGAGAGGGGCCCATGCTGAACCCCAGCTCCGGAGAGGAGAAAGCCACACCCACAAAGGACTGTGACATCTACCCAGGTTCTCTCCACAGCGAGAGGTTTTGTTATTTAACATTATTCTTTTTTCCGTGCCTGCATGCACTCTGCTTGTTAAATAAATAACTTTTTTTTCACTTTCCTCTGAGAGGAAATTCTTCCTGAACCCATGAGGGAGGGGTGGCTGAAACCTGCCTTCTTTGGAGGAGATGTTCCTTCCAGAGCATTTCCCTTAATTTGTCTCAGACCAGTACAGAGAGTTACTAGGGTGCAGAATGGCTCACATAGTTTTCAGCAGTGGAAAATGAGATGGTGCTGTGAAAAAGTTGGATTTTCAAAGCTGTGTGTCTCCTCCTAGTTAGGGCAAGTGAGCAGGTGCAGGAAAAGAAAGAGTTAAACATACTCCCTGCCCCCCTCAAATAGACTTTCAATAATTAACTAGATAATTTTCCAGATAAACTGTTCCTGCCTTATCTTGCTATACATAGCAATTTATAATCAGCAGCACAAACACCAGAATTGCATGCATTTAAACTGCACTAATTCTATAAGTGGGCCAAATATATGAAAAGTTAGAGCAAATGCACTGTGAGGCTTACTGGAGTTCTCTGCCTTCCAAAGCCGAAGGCTTATTCCTGATAGGAAACTCCCCATCTAGGTTAACCATTCCATTTCAATAGATAACTATATCTATGTACTAAAAAACCTGCAGAGCAAGGAAATTTTTATTTCCCTGGAGCAGTTGTGTCTTGGTAGGTTGTGACAGTAGTTAGAGGAGAAAAGTGCGTTGCAGAAGAAAAGTAGGAGGATGTTACACTTCTCTGATCACTAAATCCCTGGGTAAAAATTACATTCATTTCCCTAGGAAATAAGTGCTCCTCAGTTTCAGTCCATCAGAACACACTTTCGTCGATGCTTAAGTTTATATTTTCCTGTAGCCAACCGATTATTTGGGGGTAAAATTTGGCTTGCCGGCTACAGTTGCTACCCAAATATTTCAGTAGAGAAGGTCAAGGAAAAGTCAAGGTTTACAGCTGGATGGAGGAAAATGCTGAGTCCTGTCAACATCCACTAAGGTAAATGGGAACTGAAGGAGCATAGCACACTTGCTTCATTTTGTAAAATCAACATATGCCTTAAGGTTAAGCTAAATACAGGAACCTGCTCACTTTGACTGCAGCACAGAACGCATCAGATTCTTTTTGCCGAATAAACATTGGAACTGAAACGCTTTTTTTAAATCCTAAGTGCATCTTTTTAGATTTGGTGGGGCTTGGAAAAAAGGTTGGAGCTTTTTCTATTAGAGCATGTCAGAGTTTGCTTGTTATCATAATTAAGATCCAGGTATGAAAGTGTGATGTGTGACCCTTAGGCATTGCTAAATAAAGTAACTTAAAGCGAAAGCTGGAGTTGCTGAGGAAAAAAACCATCCAAGTTCTCAGTTTGCTTTTTCTTAACTAAATGCACTTTCCTTCCGATTCCCGCATGTTCCATCATACTAAGCATTTCTTAAGATTAAAAAAGGTTGTAGTGTTTGAAGTTCAAACAATTGAAGGGTTTCTGTTTTGGAATACAAAAGATCTGTGCTTAAAAAAAAAAACCAAAAAACCAACTAATTGAGACTGACCACTAGTTTAAATGTAATATCACAGCTACTGAATTCTCTTTATTGGGGTTTGTTGTTTGGTTGTTTTGAGTTTTAAAATTTCTTTAGAATATTCCCTCAGAGAGGGTAAATGTTGCTCTGCCTGCTCTGGGAGTGTTGCTGCTGAGGCTCAGGGGTGGTTGGGTTCCAGCAGTTCTTCCTTAGCTCAGCGTTCCCAAGGTCCCACGTGACTGCCTTCTCCTCCAAAATTCTGATCATTTCATCTCTGCACCTTTTCACTTCTCTCTGCTTTCTTGGTCTGCTGACAAGAAGATTGGTTTATATACTCTGACATTTAAGAAATACCATTTTCCAGTCTGCTAATCTGCTTTATTCAAGTAGTTATAGGAGAGAGCCAGCGTTCCTTCCCACAGTGAAGCTTTTTAAAAGTTCGGGTTATACAAGCAGAAACTGATGCTGGTCAAACGTTAGTATTGACAACTAAAATGGGGAGCATGGAGCAAAATCTGGGAAATGATACATGGCACTGGGGCAGGTCATGACTGCCATCATTGTGGAGTGGTCAAATAATCTACTGGGCAGCTTTTGACCAGCATGACACTTTCTGAAGGAGAAGTAGAGTTATCTTGGGCACTGCAATTGTTGTTACTACGTGAACATGCATAAAAATAATGGAGGCAATGAAAAGATGAGATGGTTATGCTGTTTACTATGATGGCTGAGTGGACAATGAATTAAAGAAAGGAAGGTACTGGGAGAACTGCTAAGAGAAGTGAAATACCACTGAAATACCCAGCTCTTGTTTTGGGCCACAGGAAGGTTAGCTTCGGTATTTCTGTGTGCAAAGTTGACTATCTTCTACTAGTTCCCAGTAGAACATGACTCTAGCTGGAGGTTATGCCCCTTCAGAAATGAGGTGAGAGGGTAGAAGTAAGCTGCTGGCAGCCTTTGCATCTTGAATATCCTGATTATTCTTCCTCTTACAGTTACTTTTTTTTCTTCTTGTGGTAAAAATATGATTCTATAATCTCAAATTCTTTTTACCTTTGTTTTTGCATACCTTTATTTATTGAGGCGTACCTGGGTTCCTTCTGTTTGTTTTACTGCCAGAAAAATATTTCAGTGTGAAAAAGAAAAGTCAATGACGTGGAATTAAAAAGGACTCATCTAGATCTCATAATAATAAAAGCGCTTGGAACGAATGACTTTGGAGTTCATATTGTGGCTTATGCTTCTTTGGAGTGCTTCATTTTATCATCAGAGAGGCATCATTTGTTTAAATTGAGCTCCTGTATGACATCTGGTTTGAAAAGCATAATAGCCTATATAATCAGCTTTTTAAATGCTGGATTATCTGTGGGTTTATTGACTCTTCTTTACAAAATCTGTTATTTCTAATTAATTCTCCATATAACTATTACTAAAGCCAACTCTGAGAGACACAAATGAGCTTGATGGCAATGGCTAGTCAAGGTCAGCATTTAACTGCCAGCATTTGCACTGTTAGGGATAATAAATCAGGCTTACTCTTAATCACATACCCTACAACGTGACAAATGTTACTGGAGCCATCGAAGCAACCGTTTTACAAATCATTTAGGAGATCCATTTGGCATTGTTAAACTCTCCATGCTGCCCTTGGCTGTAACAGCGTTGTGATAAAATATGTATGCCCTGCTAGATCTCCTCTCTTTGAATCCTGTGGAGTTTGATGTCGGGGTGTGTGTTTGCCTATTCTTGTCTTTGTGTTGGAGGTAATGAGAAAGGCGTGAAAGCAGTAACACCTGATCAACCTGGGGGAGCGACTGGCTTCTGAAAATGGGGATGAGTAGCCAGCTCTGTGGCACTATTTCGTGTTTCTTGTGTTTTCGGTTAGGAGTTTATATTGGGACTTGCCACCCACAAGGAATGTCCTGGCTCACCAACAGTCCATTGTGTAAAAGTTTTTTAAAAAAACTCTGTTAAATATCAGAGCAATAGGTTTTAGGCTCTGATTTGGTTTTGTGTAAATACAGTGTTTTCACTTGATCTGAATTTTAAGACTCAAACCTGCTGTGGCCTGCATATGCCATTAGATTTAGCATGTCGTTCAAATAGATATTTGGCACTAGGCTAATTACCCTCCAGGGAGCCAATTGTAAAGTTTCTAATCTTTTTTTATGATATTCATTATTACATGGACCAACTCTTGGATATTCCAAAAGAGAGAATGACTTGTTACTTAAGTAACTTGGATTATTGTGACTAGACTTCTCATCTGGAGCAAAAAATCAAACTGAGCTCCAAAAAAAAAAGAGCTAAAATTTAATTAATGTAGCTACCTCTGTTACAATCAACTGAATTTAACACTGATATTTTGCTTATTAAGTGTTACCTGCCCGTAACTTTTCCCACATGCCAGTTTACATTAGGATTACTTGGTAAAAATTTATGGCATGTTGCTGTGGAAAATTAATGCAAAGGGAAATATTTAACTTGGAGCATGCAAGAAAAGCACTTTCAGTGTGGGGGGTTTACTGTAGTTTTTCTGCCTGTGTATATTATAGAATAAAGAGCAATAATGATTAATGAAAATAATTAATGTAATAAAGGTGATGAATAAATGAAGTGTTTTTCTATGTCATCAACCCTGGATGTCCGGCCTTGAAATAAAGGCCGAGGAGTAGGTTCTTCATCAGTCAGATCTTGTTCACAGTGGTTACTAAGAGAGGGATGACAGCCTGAAAGAAGAGAGATTTAGGAGGAAAAGGTGTAACCATCTGTGTGTGCCTCGTTGGGAAAAAAAAGCTTCCAGGGAGAGAACGAGGTATCCTGACGTTTAGCTTGTGATCTGAGCCTATTTTTGGGCTCAGCCTTTTATTATTTGCACCACTTTACCTTTGTGTGAGGTATTACAACAGCATTTTGAATTGGCAAATACTCTGGTACAGCATGGGTGAAAGAGAACATGAGACATTTTAAAAACAAGCCAAACATTGTTCATTGAAGACCAATCATAGCCAGAGCTGGCACAAGCTGGAGGAGACTGAAGTACCAACAGCGAATATCAATGTTTCTTTGCAGTAAAGTATTTAAGAACAGCTCCATGTTTGATACTCCTATTAAGAATGAAAATGCCTCATTTGTGTTTTAACATATTCCACTTTTAAACTGAATAAAAGAAGGAGTTAATTCAATTTAATTCCAGAATGTTAAGCTTCCACCTGTGATGCTGTGGCTGAGTAGCTGAATACGTATTTTGTATTCAGGCTGTACCTTTCAGTTGTATTCAAGTCTTCAGTGGAGAGGAGCACTGCATAAAATATGCTCTAGATTGCGTCTTAGGTAGGCATTTAATAATAGTCGTGGATCAACTGGTGTCTTAATGTGCCTTTGCTGGCTTTTTTTTACCTAATAATTCTGTGAAAGTGCAGTTTTGTAGGGTAGCTTGTATCTAAAAAAAGGCTCTCCCACCTTCTGCAAATCCTACATGACAATTTATTTTCAACTAAAAATAATACATAATTACATATATATATATATGCAGTATGTATATATAGAGAAGCATGTGCGTATATATATAAAAATAAAAATCATGCACACTGCTGTGATACCCTGGAAACCTCCATTTCTCTACAGGAAAAGCTCTTTAATAACATTACCCCTTTTTTAGATATTAAGAAGGAATACGCTGACCTTTTTCAGGGTAGAAAGACTAGGAAAGTTTTTGCCAGTCTTATGAAGAAATGGGAACATGCAGCATCAAAATTACAAATCCCCTGAGACATTTTGGCCTTCTGTCAGAACTGAAGAGTTTCCCTTCTCAGGCAAAAATACTGATGCTTGCAAGGAAAGAAAGAGAATTTTCAAGGTTAGTTTTCCAGGTTATTGACATTTTCTCTAGAAAGCAGACACCTTTTGAAGAATCTTGTTTAACGGGAGGCCTAATTTTTTTCATGCAGTATGGAACGTGCTACAGGGAGAAAGTCCTGTTCTTTGCCTTAACACATCAGAGCTGAATACCAGCACGGCCTTGGCAAATCCTGGAAAAGTTACTTTTCCTTAGGGTAAATTAATGCAGCGTGTGCAGGTATGACTGTGACTGGAGCACGCAGAACTTATTTTAACGCAGATTTGGTGAGGCTTTCTCTCTTAACAGATGAGCTAATGCCATCACCTAGCAATTATCAAGTAGTGTGATGTTATGTAATGAAAGTATAAATAGCGCAAGGACTAAAACTAGTAAATCTAACAGACTAGCAAGCAGACAAGAGCAGGAATACTATTTGGAACATTTTGATTAACATCTGAACACTGTCATTTCAGCAGGCGTTTAGATTTGATGTTGCAGTAGAGCTGTAGGCCAGGAGAGCTGCGGTCCCTCGTTTGGAGTGACATTCGAGCTGTGCCCCTGGATACATCACTCGGCCTCTGCATACCTCTTCAAAGGAAGTTAGAAATTTGGGAAAAGGCACAGGGTTCATACGTAGAATTTCTTAAGCAAGCTCGTTATCTTATGTTTGAATTAAGACTACCCGTGGACTTTGTTTCCCAGTGGCTGATGGACAAATAGCCTGTGACCTGCAGTTTGAACTACCTGATAATTTCCCTACTGGTGTGAAGTCTTTCAGGGTTGTTTTTGCAGTTGTTTGGTAGCGTTCAGAGAGATATCATGTAAGAAATGCAGGAGAGACTCTCTCCGGCCCCACGGAGACATGGGAGGGATCCAAAGCTTTCTTCTCCTTCAGGATCTGGCATGTTTCTCCAAGCATGCCCATTGCATTAGGGTGGCATTTCCACTTCCTGGGGGAGGAATGGAGGGAGGAAACGCACAGAATGAAGCAATGAGACTCGTTTTTGAAAAACACGGCCTTTGAGAGTTGCCAGTGGAAGATGTTTCCTGAAGGTGCCCTGTAGTTTAAGACAGAGGTAGATGACTGAAGCAGGGCTTGCAAGGTGCATCGGACTGCAAAATTTCGGGATGATCTGAACCTCTAGTGCTGCTTTTCTGGCACCTGCAGGCATATGGGAGGATGTTGTGCACTTGCAGAATGTACCGAGGCTTCAAAACTTCATCAGAAGTAAGCTGCTAAATTACAGGAATATTAGAAATAAGCTCATGGACTACTGCAGAGGTAAGCAGGAGCACAGGCAGGGGAGTACATACCATTTTGCTGCATTGCTTCATAAAATGGCTTTAGAGGTTTCCTTACAGGTATTCCTTAGCTGTGAAGGCTTCAAACAAATAAAGAAACAGAAAGAAAATTTATAGCTGCCAGGTTGCTGCCAGAGTGGTTCGTTAGTTTGTTTGGTTTTTATTTTCAGTTTTAATCATCTGCTACCAATAAATTCTACTGCCCTTGTGGTAACTTCTCACATTAACATTGATATATTATGGGTGTTTTAAAACAGACAATAAAAATATTGCACTTACTAATTAAAGCAATTCATGTATTCAGCCAGGCACTGCCAGAAGGAGTTGTGGTTTCCTAATTGTTAGGTGCCTTGAGCAATATACCTGTTATAAATTCTTAATTGAACTTTGTATTATGGCTGGTGTGATTTGAAATATTCATAGCTGTTTTGTTTTGTTTGATTGTTTTCACTCCAGCTCTTCATTGAGAAGTGTATCAACTGGATCTTCAAGACCTTCCAAAGTGTGTTTGGTGTGTGGAGATGAGGCATCTGGATGTCATTATGGGGTGGTTACATGTGGCAGCTGTAAAGTTTTCTTCAAGAGAGCAGTAGAAGGTAAGAAAACACAAACCAAAAAATAGCGACACAAAAGACAAAATCTGTTCTTTGTTTTTTTAAAGAAATATATATACACACGTATAAATTTCCCCATGTGTTTTCTGCTGCTGGTAAAATTCTATATTGTTAATATGAATAAAAAGATGTTGAGTGACCTTTACAGACTTTGTAAGCAACTTCTTCGAGTGGCAAAAAGGTTTTTAATATCTGCTAATAAGAGTTCATGGCGTGCAAAGGGCATAAATACCATATAGGTTTTTGGAAGTCTTTGCTGATGAGGTCTTACAACCACAGATGAAGTAGGAGATAGCTACTTACTGATTTATCTTCATGAAAAAAAACCTAGAAGGAAAAAAAATAGGCTCTTAATATGGTGTCCAGCTTGTGCACTGCGAAGAGTGAGGCAGTGTGAGGTGTGATTAATTTCTTCTGTGATCATTAAATCTACTTCTGATGGCAATAAGGATTTAGCTCTCTGTTAAATAGACCTGGAGGGCTTGTGCGTCATTGAAGTCAAGACTTCGTGTAATATCTATCAATCTATTTATCTATCTATCATCAAAAGTGTCAATCTAATTGAAATTAACTTCCCAAAGTTATAAGGACATGGAAAAGGTTTGCCCTTGCTGAAACCATTTTCTCTTACAGTTGTGCAGTAGCTGGCCTTGATGTCCTCATTCCCCAACTACTTCTTGAGAATTCAGTTGATGATGTAGCAGATGAACTGGGAAACCTTCCTTTTTTTGTTTGAGTGATCTCCTCCATGTGCTTCCACACCACATCACGGATGGTTCTTTGGTCATCCCTATCTGAGCTGACCCCTGAATCACGAGGAGATATTTTTTGGTTGGGGGGTGGTGGTGGTGAGGCTTTCCATATACCTGCACATATTGTGTGAAGTGACAGCACCTTTTGTTGTCTTCCTTCCTCCTTTCCTGCCTCCCAGGAAAGCTTCCTCTCCAGTCTTGAATCGCTGTAATTTCAAGGTACTATTTGTCTACATTGACATCTCTTTCTTTTGCTGACCATTCCAACGTAATATGATGGATGTTCCCATCCAGCTTTACGGGAATTTACGAAAAATTACTAAGGAGTCCCTTTAGGAGTTAACAGAGTAGCAAGACTGCGTTTCCAAGCCTCAGAAGCCATTAGGAAAGGATTACTCTCTGATCAGGCATGGAAAGGCATTTTTAAAACGTAATTAAAACCGATCAGTAATTACTGAAAGTTTGCAAGTTAAGCAAAAAAAAAAAAAAAAATCAAAAAATGAAAGAGAAAGCTGCCCTGTCGTCCCTAAAAATTTAATGTATTTTAAATTAGCTTAAAGTACGTTTTTTAGAGTCATTATAGTACCATACATATACCTACCAGTGGTAAATGAACACTGTGTAGACTTCTTGGTATGCACATGAGTGAGCTCTTGATGTTACCAGTAGCATTGTTGTTAGGCAAACACTGAGATTTTGTCTTGGCTTGCACTTTTTTATGTACAGTAGAGTATTAGCCCCAAAAGGACATAGCAAAACCTAATACACATATTGGCTTCAAACATCCTGGCATTATCCTTATAAATGAAAGTTTGTGTAGGTAGTTTTGTAATAAGAGGTTTCTTGTAGAGTCATCATAAATTTTTCAGTTGGGAACAGGACCAATAAAACACCCTCTTCTGAGGTTTCCTATTTGAAATAATTGAAACAATTAAATATTTGTAGCATGTGGACACACACATTTTTTCATGATCCACTAAATATTCCTCAGTGGACAATGTCCCTGCTCTTTTCGAGGACCTTTAAAGGTCCACTCCAACTCAGCCATTCTATCAGTCTGTGAAGTGGGGAGACAAATTGGCTCAAAAAGTATGGAAACAGAGAAAAGAGGGGTTTGGATGGAGGGAACTCTGCACACCACCCGGCTCTTTGGGTCTTGGCTGGAATTGCTAACGTTGTCAGCACACCTTGAACAGCCTTTGAGTGCCAGTTCCTTTGTGCTCCTCTGAAATACTACAAAACTAGAGGGATGATAACAGAAAATAACAAGTGTATTGGAATTTAAAACCAAGAAACTAAGAAGAGCAAAGAGACTAAAGTTTGCATTTCAAATTATAAATCTGGTAATTGTATTCCCAGTTAATTGTATCTTGGAACTTGCAGGAAATGTCTAATGGATTTATGAGAAGGAGAGCTGTAGACCAAAAAAAGTATTAAAATGGGTTTATTGGTGAAATTTCAAGAGTAATTTCAGATGGCATTAAATCCAAACCTGTAAATTATCCAAGTACTAGTTTTAGTATCAGGTAAGCGTGGACGTTTTGCTGACTGACTTGATGACCAGGAGGCTGGCATGAGGAAACGTGATTTTGTCATTAACATAAATTTGATCTGCCTTGCAAACACTAAAACTCCTTAGACTGTAAAAGTGTTGGTAAATGGTGTCACAGGAAAAGTTAAGGTATATACATTTAGAATACATTTTTACATAGGTTAATTTTATTGTATGGGTTTTTTCCTCAATTACAGATATGGCCAATCATAAAGTCATTTGAACTTGAATTTATGATCAAAATAGAGTCATGTGCTGAAAATACGCTGTACTGTGAGGGAACCTGAAGCACCTGGCCAGACTTGTCTTCTCTTTTTCCACTGAAGCAGCTTTCTCTAAGGAGAGTAACAGGCTTGAAGTCAGAAATCACAGCTGTTCTTGCCTATGCTTTGCATTTTCAGTCTTCATTTGTTCAAGTTCCAGACAAGTATGAGGTAATCTCTCCTAAATCAAAATTTATATTGTTTCTTAAGTTGCTAATCTTTTATTCTTCCTTTGGCTTGGAACGAAGGAAAAAGGAAAGCATTTTTTCATCTCCATATGGTGCTAAAAACTACAGCAAAAATGACCATTTTCTTCCAGTTCTTTTGCATATTTGCTTGGAGATGTTTGGCTACTTAAAATGGGAGCATTAAAAAATTATATTGCATCAGTTATAGGGAAGCTTATTCTTTTTTAAATATACAAAGATGGGATAATTCAGTAAACATCAGATTCTGTTGTTGATCTCTATTCCAGAAGATTCACCTTAAAGCTAATTCTTCAATTTTAAGTCAAAAAAATAGATTTCTCTTCTGCCCTGAAGCAGAAACACAGGCACAACAGCAGAAGTTTCTGGGGTTGCGGGGTTTTTTTCTCACCTGAATTTTTGCCAGTTTAGAGTGGAGGGATAATTTGGCTGAAGGAAAATTTTGAGTCTGATCTGATGCTTCCTGGATGTAGCAAACCTGCTGTGCCCCTAAGTGAGCAGCATAGGAACAAAGAAATCCTACCTGTTTTTTCAGAAACAGGTGATCTTCCTACGCTTTTCCTATGCACTGTAAGTGAAAGAACTTCCCAAGGCCGAGTAGAAGATAAACTAAAGCCTCTGTGTGTGCCTCCCTTGTTCGTTGGGGTTTTTTTTACATTTCAGTTGAAGTGGAAAAATTATCAAGGTATGAGAAATGCTAACATACATAACTCTTGAATAATTTGCTTAATTAGCATAACTTAACTTTTTCTAGAATGCTACTGTGAACAGGGGAGATTACCTTATTGATCATTTAAAAAGCGTTATTTTTTATGCCGTATGAAACTGGAATTGATACATAACAGCCGTTTTGCACACCATTTTGCAGTGTGTGCACCCATGAATTTTGTAGGTCTGTATTACTATAATTAATTATACATACAGTTCTTCGCTCTCCACTCTTCTGTTCATTCACTGTAATGGAGTCAGTGTTTTTCCATAACAGGCTGCAATTTTCCTTTTATCCACTTTCCTAAGGTCCGTGGCCTCTCTAAATTTGACATCACTCAGTATAGATGTCCATATGTTTTCATAGAAATTTTTATGTGGGATTTGAAGTTGACTCTGTTCCTGACCTGTTGCAAGAATCTGTTTTACAACCTATCAAACAGAAATATTAGGTGAAGAGCAAGCAGATGGGTGATCTGCTGAGGGCAAGTGAGCTGGTCAAATTCATGTAGCAGCTGCTACTCTTACTTGATATGCTATGGTTAATAGGTGTAAAATAAAATTTAAATAATTAAGTCGTTATAGGTTTGAAGCTGCCACCAGCCTTCCATGCTTTCATAGATACATGAAAAGGACTTTTCCTGGGTTTAGCTCTGGCAGGCAGTATTGCTCTGTGAAATGAAGTCTTCATTTCTTCTCCAGGCTGGTTTTAGTTACTAAAGGCTCGGAGTTGAGGAGACTGGTAGGAGGAAGGTGCTAAAAAAATTTGCAATAGGACCCCAAAAAGGAGAAAAAAAAAAAAAAAAACCAAGCAGCAAGAGCGGAGACATAAGAAAAAAAATGAAAGAATAAAGGATAGAAGATATATTGCAACTGAATATTTTAAAGTTGGGGAGAGGTGAAACGTGAGGAAAATCTTTCCTTGTGGCTCTTTGGAATACGTGGCCTGCATGGAAAACACTGCCCAATGTTCAATAAAAAATGCTGGTTGCATTCAGGTGAATGTGAAGTGGAACACTGGGGGAGCAGGCACAGCGTGGTAGCATTTCAGATAGGAGGGGGGAGATTTGGGAACCTCCAAGGTGATGGAGTGCCTTGCTTTGAAAACAAGCACAGAATGAGTGGGTTTAGCAGCTGCAGTGCCACAAAGAACATAAGTTGGTTAATAGCTGTGAAAACGATATGAAAAAATATTTTATATCAAGGAAGCTGAAAATCTGCATTCATTCCTTTCCAAAAGCATTAATAATTTCTTCCCTCCCCCAAGACTTCCAACATTTGCAGTTTTTTTGAGGGTAACTTATTTACTGTGTGAGCTGGTGTTGCTGTAGAGAGGGAGAGATGAGTATGAGGATGAGAATTTAAATATGGGCAGCTGTCTAGCCTTGAAAAACACACGCACAGGGCTGCACGCAACTATTCTTTTCCTGCACTCTGTCATTTGTCTTTTGTTCTTTGTTTTATGAATATTAATTTCTAGACTGGTTCAACTATAAAATAAATATATTCAGTAGATGATAGCCAGCCTGCACAAGCACAAATACCCAGTAAATGGAACAGGGATGCAGTGGTAAGATTGGTTTATCTTGGGGAGAAGACTTCCATTGCCACAAATTCAAGCACCATACAGACTTTTACGTGCTTACCTCCTTTTAAGAGGGGAAATTTTGGCATTCATATGATGTGACAGGGAACTCAGTTTCAGTAATTTGTTGTTGTTGTTTTCTTTTTTAACACCTCACAGGGTAACACCCCAGCAGGTCAAAGTCTTCCTAGAGGTGAGATGGCCCTGTGAGTGCATGCTGATTCAAGGTAGCCACAAATATTTGGCTAACAAATGTGCCAATGCTGCAGCCATTAGTTTAGTGTTTTCTTGAGTATGTCAGCCGCCTTTTCTTTAAAAAGAAATGGATCTCTTTTTCTATAGGAAAGGTAGACAGGGTGCTTCCTGGGAAATTCATCTTCTAGGTACTAGTTCCAAGTTGGCTGAGCCACTTGTGTAGTGTAGTTGCACAAAATGGATGTGTAAAATTCAGATGCACCAAGTATTTCAAGCCATCAGGGAAGTATTCACACTGTCATGGGGTAAGTGATGCTGGGAATGCTTATGTGGAGTGTTGAGTATACTTCTGGTCACCAGCATGTTAAGGACAGCTTGATTCAGAGTCAAGTAAACACATGAGGAGAGCTTTTGAAACGATCTGGGGAATAAAAATTTATCTTATGTCAGGTGACTGAATGCTTTTAGCTTTTTTTAGCCTACCCAAAAAGAGTCTGAGTTGGGACATGATTGCTGTCTATAAATATTTCACAGTTGAGGAATAGACAACCGAGAGGGAGGAGAATTTATTTTGAACTAAGAACTGTACTGAAATAAGAGCAAATGGGTAAAAATCCCATTAGTTAGTTTGCTATTTTGAGAATGCTGTAAACCACCAAAAAGAGGGACTTTTATAGGGGCACTTTGCTGAAAAGAGTAAGAAGGATTTAAGTGCCTACTTTGTAATTGCTCATAAGAGAAGTGGCTGATGTATAATATAATTTGGTTCTCTGTGATAGTAAAGGATAAGCCAAAGAGGTCTCTTTTGGTTAATGCTGTATCCTGGTGAGGCTGGAGACTTCAACTGACTCCGAAAATGGAGGAAGTGTGAGTAATAGAGAGGGTGGACTAACTAATACATTTTTAGAATATTCCATTTGTAATGATGGTGAATGACTGGATCTTCACAGGAATACAGAACTTCAGTTTTTAAAAATTGATGTAAAGTGTTGAGATCTTGCATAAGGCAGAATTGCTTTGTATTTGTACTAGCAGATGAATGTCTGTCTCCTTTTCTCATTCTGAGTTCAGAAAAAAGCTCAGGAGAGTGAAGTCCTTTGGAAATACCTCCATCCTATCCAGCTAAGCCTCTGCAGGTACCCTACGGGCCCCATCAGGTCTTTGCTGATGGGTTTTCGTTTTGTAATATAACTAAATGGATAACTAAAGCACGAACGGACATTTAAATTGGAATTTGCAATTGGACAGAAATATATGGACAAGATCTATATCAAACAGCATAAAGCATATCAAATATCATAAAATACATTGTTAATCAGATGCTTTAGCTCCTTGCAGCTATGGTAGTGCTTCTTTAGAGATATTACTTTATAAAATGCTGTTATCTGCCTGCCTCGGCAGCCTCTAGAAGCAGTGTTATAATTTTCACTTCTAGGAGCAAATAGCACATCCCTTCTACAACCCTCAAGTTCCTGAAAATTTTTCAAGCCTGAAAAGGCTCTTCAAGTCTCAGGATAAGTAGTTAGGAGCCAAAAGGGAATAATCCTGCAAGGTGCCTTCAGCACCTCAATGTTAGAGATGAGGAATTTTGCAGTGTCGTGGCTCAAAGAAATTCTTGATAGATAAAACTAAATATATAAGGCTAGAAACAAAGCACCTTTTTGTACCATTTCAAATAAGGGGATGGGAAAACAGTCTTCAGACAAAAAAAAAAAGAATAAAAAAGAGAGAGAAAACGTACATACAGATCTGTCTGTTGTAGACAGAGGGAACAAGGCATCTGCTAGCATCTCAGATATAAATAGAGTGGGAAAGGTAATGGCAAATCTCCCATTGCCTTAAATGAAGCCAGGATTTCATCCTTTTTTTGGAGCACAGTTTTAGGTTGTTGAAGTTTGGGAGTGTCTCTGTTAGGTTTGAAGTCTAGACTTCAACAGAGGCAGTTTTGTCAGGTTTTTTAGAAACAATAATGGCCCGTGGTCAGCACTGAAGCCCACAGATCCGTATTGTTTAAGGAGAGAAAATTCTGTTAGACAAAAATATATTACCTATTTTTAACCTACAGAATTATTTGGTGCCATTTCTCACTGTTGGGTTGCCAAATCCAGGGCCCTAAAAAAGGGAACATGAGTTAGTCAGTCCATTCCCACCTATTTCAAGAGTGATGATGATGTTTGGCTTCTGTATGTACCTTTTCCATGCTAAGAGCAAGCAGGAACAAGCAGTTTGGAGTTACTGTGTCCTCTCCCACCTCTTTCTGCTCCTCTTACATTAGGTGCAATGGTGGGTTTCATGAGGCTTGAGCTGCTTGGTTTTCTTTAAGTTTGCTATTTTTGAAATATGTTGGGGAGGAAAAAAAAAAACAAGTTTCCAAAATCATAGCTAAGTATGAAAGTAATGAATGTTAGTAGCCTATGTCGTCTTTGTTCATCTGCACTGTATGTAATGATTCCTAATTCAGCCTTAATTACACAATCCCATACAGCTTTTTCCATTACACCTCTGCCTTGTTCATTGAACAGATTGGATAGTGTTCAATTAATGAGCAGCTATTCAATATCTTATATTCTTCTCATTGCTCCGTGTATGGTCCTGTGCCTTCACTGCTGATTACTATTCATCCCTTGCTCAGAATACATAATTACTCATTTCTTACAAAGCTTTTTTGTGGTGCTTTCACTAATATCTAAGTGCTTCACAAGCATTGTTTAATTTATGAGATGAGTGGTTATTACCCCCGTTTTACAGTTAAGGAGATAAGGCACAGATTAAGCTCAGACATACCCACTGATTTGGGGTTCACGATTTATGATATTGAGGACCTCAGGGGCAGAAGTACTTGGCATTTTATAGCACTTAGTATGTCCAAAGTGCAGCTTCCATTGATTGTACTTACAGCTATGGTCATTTAAACCACTGCAAATCAGACTCTGGATCAGAAGTTGGATATTCAGGAAACAGAGAGGATAATTAGTGCTTTTTCTGGCTTATTATTATAAAGTAAGTCCATGGCATAGGAGATGCCAGTTCTCCAGGGCACCTGCCTCATGCATTGACTTTCTCTCTTCTCTTTTTCTTCTTTAAATCTCTATAATCCTTGGTGTACTTTGTTCTCAGTAGCATGTGAATGTGGACTCCAAGGACACGAGTCCTTTTGACTTCGGTCCTGTTTCATCCTAAATCACCATCCACGTTGTCCCCAGGATAAGCTAGAGGTCTGGCAAGGCAGGACCAAGGGTGTAGAAGTGAGACAATAATGTAGGGAGAGACACGGAGAGTTAGAGCAGAATTCAGGTTTTGAGGTGTTGGGAGGTCTAAGATTTCTTACCTGTTCAGCAACAGTAGCCAGAGCAAGGTTCCTAGGGTGTGGTCACGTGCAGGAAACATGGATGATGGTGGTGGTGCTTCCTAGGAAAGCCGCTTGGAGCTCAATAGGTGCCTAAACCATTTGACTGAAGTGAATTTGGGAAGGCTGCAACGCAGCTTCTGTAGTACATGCTGATAATTCCATCAGTGGGAACTCCTCAGGGCAACCTGTTTGCCCATCCTCTCCATTAAAAAAAAAAAAGTATTCTTGCTCTTATTAAAGACAAAAGTGACACCTGCATCCTTCTAGTCTTCCTAACAGATTTTTTTTTCCTGATTTATTGAATCATAACTTTAAAAAAGATCCATCTACAGATTTTCTTCAATGGCAATGCCAGATGACCAGTAATAAGGGCAAAAAGCTGTAATGGAATTACTGCTTTAGGCAGTAGGTTTTGCTGTTTAATGAAACTACTCGGTGCCTCCTGCCTGGAAAAGAATGTCTGCAGAAATTCAAAATAAGTGCCTCAGAAAATAAATGTGGAAAGGTTGTGTTTTAGAAATTTATTCTAGAGATTCAGAACGTAGGCTGACAAGTCACAGGGTGAGAAAAATGCCAAAATGGGAATAGTTTCTGCAATAGGAAGACAGATACATTATTTTAAAACACAATGTGATGTCCGTATTACAGAAAAAGAGTGTAATGGTGGTTTTGAAGAAAATTGTGCTTCTTTGAAACTTTTGGTACTGTTCTTGCAAGATGCCAACAAAAGGCATTGCCATTTGCATGTTACTGAATATTCTGGTAAATGTTTTGAATATATTTTTATTCTTGTAATTTAACATTTCACACTTTTTCCAGAAAAGGTGTCATTACTTTCAGCATTAAGGTACTTGTATCAGATTTTAACATCTCATTTCTTTTGCCTTTAATTCTTCTTGATTCTTGCAGAAAACCCTACCCAGAACAGTGTCATTTTCCCTACTCATTTCCCATTCACGGTGTATTTGCATTCGTTTTGGGGCAGAAGAACTAGAGCATAGTACCCTCATTTGTGCCCTGCCTGTTTATTTTACTTCCTCTGGAAATCAGTTTATGGTGCTCTCCAGGACAGAGGAGGACTGGACCCGACGTTTGGAACTCACTGTTGCAAAACCTGCTCCCTCACATAGCAAATAACTGATGTGATCCAGTGTGTTGGAAGGGGACAAACGGCAAACAATTCTCACACCGTCACAGCAGCCAGGCTGACTCCAGAGCAGGGTGAGGGATGGTATTAAAAAAGGTAATGTTGCTTTCCCAGGGAGAGGCTGAACGATGCCGTGTGTGGGAGCAGGGCTGGAAAACGGAGCCGGAAGGTTTTCTTACAGGAACAATCCAAACCGCGGTTTGAGGGTTTACAAACCTTTTGCATGCTCTGCACAAGTTCTCTGATAAGCCTCTTCTTGATTAGGCTGGAACAGCTTTTTTAATTTAAAGCTAATGCCTGTGGGGAAGAAGTGCAATAGTTCTGTACTTTCAAAACTTGGGCATTTATGCAAGTTTCCTATAAGCGTTTTAGGAATCTAACTCTATCATTCCATTTCTGAAAGGACATTTTTTGTCTTGGGTATTTAGCTGTAGATGAGTATTATTATATGTATTTCACAGACTCGTGCTCTAATTTTTTTTCTAAGAATAATTATATATTTGGAGCTAAGCATTCAATTATTTATTCATCGATTTTACCACGTGGACTTAGCAAATGGACTTGTGTTAGCCTATACACCATATCATGCATGCAAATTCCACTCTTAACAATACTGCTTGAAATTATGTAAGTGATAGGTGCTAATTTTCTCTGATACAACAGAATGATAATGATGGACTATTGGGAAAAAATAATAATAAGTACTTCTTAGGTTGTGTGCACTGGCATACTAAACTATTCATAAAATTAAAAAAGGAGAATGAAAAGGCACTAACCTACTTAAAAAATTATGCCTTTTACGTGCAGTCTTTTTAGTGATAACAGGAAGAGAGTATTCCTACAGTGATAGCACCATATTCCTGAAACTATCAGGTTGTACACTCACTTCTTTTGGGGGAGGGTGTTGTTAATGACTTCATATGCAAGGTGTACGCAGCCAGGCAGTTGAATTCTAGATGTTCAAGTGGTTTATAGAGCCCTGAGAACTACGAGTGGTATTTCATATTTTATACTTCTGCACTGTCATCATGCAGGTGACTCTGTGCTGAATGTAGGGCAGCAGGCAGTCTGTCAAGTACACTATATTTTAATACAGCAACATTGCATACAGCTTTATAAAATAAGTTGTGGTGCTGGAAAATAGTGCAAGCACTTGGACGCTGAGCTGCATCTTTTCTTCCCTTCTATTTTGTGAAGGAATCCGCTTCCATGTAAGAAGTTTAGAAAGAATACCTAGCAATTATTCCATGTTAATTATTCATTTCAAAGTAGGAAGAGGAAGTATGGCAAGGATGAGATCTTTCACTGACTGTTTAATAATGAAAGATCCTTCGTGGAAAGTTTATGAAAAAATGAAGGACATAAAAGCACAAGCAAAACATATGTATTAATACATGCTAAAAGGGTTCTGTGATGAGACAAACCAGGGCTGAGCTGCAGAGTTTTGAACAGCATTTGGGTAAATTTGCTTACTTGAGCATCCCTTTTTCTATCGAGTTAGAAAATGTTCCCAAAATAGAAAACTGAAGGACAGTATCATCTTTCTGAAATTCATTTCAACCCTTCCTTATTGCCATTCTCACACTTGCTGTATTTCCTATTACCATCCCACAAAGAACGTGAGAAAGTCCTTGTTACTGTCACCATTCTTTGTGTCCTTGAAGCCTTCAATAACAAGCTCACGATGCAAGAACACCTGCTTCCCACAAGGAATAGGGTGGGAAATGCAATGTGGGCTTCTACAGCCCGAGGTGCCCACTTAGATTCCACAGGGAAAGGTGGATCTGAGGTATTGCCAGATAATGTAAGTGGGGCTAATCCAAAATCCATATGCAAGTGCATTATGGGGATTATGCAATCCTTAATCCTGAAATCAGTATGCCTGTGAATTTCTTGGAGGCTTCACTTTGAATGAAGGTTGTCAACTGAAAAAGTGAGGGAAATCCTTGGAATTAAATTATTTCCATCCAGCTGTGGGACAAATGTAAGATTTCAGCTGAAATCAGAAACAAAGATTTAGGAAAAGAGGGGAGAAGGGCCTCTGGCATCCAGCGAAGGGCACAGAGCAGGCCACAGCAAAAACGTTTCTCCCGTTCCAGACGTGGAGGTCACGCCTTACAGGGGGACTTGCCAAGACTAATAAAGGAAGATTAAATTTAAAGTGAGAGGAAGATACTTGTTGAGAAAAAAGCCCTGGTGCTCAGGCCCATCATGTCTTTGTCACAGACTGAGCTGGCATCTGCATGTTTAGCCTGTGTCCTTCTGCTGTGCTTTTACCATTTGCTCTCTGTGCTCCCTCAGCTCTCTGGGTCTCACGGGAGAAGGGTTTAAAAACAGCAAATTTGGGAATGTGAGGAATATGTGTGACAGCTTAGGCGTGAGGGACACAGGAGTCATGTGGCTGAGCCTGTAAAGGGGCAGAATAGCAAACCTGTCTACAGGGGAGGGCAGCCAGGAAGGGTTTTGGGGACAGGAGTCTAAACAGGGCCACCTGCAGCAGTGCAGCAGCTATCCTGGAGCATGTTTTAGTCGGCTGCTGAAGTCAATCTGTTGCTTTTCTTTCCTCCTCCTTTCCTCCTGGACTTTCCCTCGGTTAATATGTACAATGCAGGTATTATGTTTATTCACTCTTTGGTCAAATTTATTGTTAAGTATTCATTTTTATTAATCAGCCTGTCAGGGTTTGGGGGTTTTTGGGGGAGTTTTTTTGAGTGTTTTTTCCACGTACATAAACATACTGAACCTTTTGTTTCCTGGGAACCCTTGACCTCAGCAGAAGCTCAGTGCTCGATTAGCTGGGTTAATTCAATTTTGCACAACTATAACTAATGGCCATTTAAAACTGCCAGAAGCCCGCCGTGGGTTCCTCCTCGTGCCTGACCCTGTTGGGGAGCAGCGCATTAATCAGCGCTCTCTGTCACGGTTTATTGCTTAATGATGAGGGTTAACTGACCACTTCCTAGGAATAATGAAAAACAGAGGTCAGCAATCACTGGCTGAGCGGAGAGAGGAGCTCTTCCCACTTGTACTTCTACTCTTTCGTCCTCGGGCAGCGACAAATGTGTCCGCTCCACCACTTCAGCGTGAGCACTTATCTTTAAAATTCATCTTAATTATACATCAATCCCTGTCACGTGCTTACCCAATTGAAACAATCAAAACCACTGAGCCAGTTACCTAATTAAAGTCAGTGTAATCATATTTGCGGGAAAACACTGTTCGCCTTGGCAAAGCCTGTTTCAGGAGGGTTTTCTTGCAGCCACGGTGCAACGTGTGGACGCGGCACGGGAACTCCCCAGGCCAAACATTTTGATGATGACTCAGTAATCGGTGTCCCTTCCAAGCACTGTAGTTTACTTTTTGCGTGCAGCTACAGAAACTGCCGGAGTAACCCTTACTTGCAGGTGCTGATGGATACTGGCTCACAAATTCACGCCGAAGGATACTCTGCATTTTCTTTTTCTCGAGTCTGTAGTTTTACTGCTGGCTGTGGTTTGTGCAGGCCTCACGTACATGGGCTGTCATGCCAGCTGCTGTGGTGGGTGGCCTTGCTGGCCAATGGCACCCACGGCTAGGTGGGCAGAAGTTACCCACTCCCTGTACAGGCTGAGCGAGGAATATGTCCTGGGAGAGACAGCCCTCGTTTGTCTTCCCCGCTTTGGCTATGGGGTGTGCTTGCCTCTGCCTCCCAGCCTGGACTGCACGGCTATAGCGTGTGGGATACGCTCCTCTGCTCAGTGGTTAGGATCTTAAAGCCCCATTTCCTCTTCCTACAAAGTTTTAGAAGAGCAGAGAATGTAAATTACAAGCCAGGGGTTGTCATCGTTTTCTAAGGTAATGTTTTTGCCGAAGGGGGAGAGGTGAAATGGGATGTGCGTGGGACATCCGTCCCTTGGTGCAGCACTCCTCTGCTACAGCAGCACGTGACAGAGCACTGTGAGGCCACAGAGGTGTCTGTTAGCAGTAACCTGGGGGCCAAACAGCGTTTCTTGGGGACATTTTTGCATCTGTAAGTTTTTATGGCTGCCACTAGCTATTTTCCCTGTGCTTACAGAGAGAAGCAGAGGGTGGCATCAGGCTTTTTTGGACTCACCCCCGAGACAGGCTCAGCTAGTTAAGTCCAAGGGGCCGTGAAAGCTTGTGAGTAGAGCTGGGAGCATGGGCACCTGCTCCAGTTGCCTCACATGGAGGCCTGCACCCCAACCAGCAAGGTGCCTGCCTCCTTGGAAAGCAGTCTCTTTTAGAAATGCTAAACGCTCAGAAAAATCGAGTGATGGGAGTGACAGGTCAGGCTCAGTGCATTAATAGACATTTATTTTTTGCCTTACTCTCTGCTTCCCTTTGCTTTTGCAACCTGTGCCTCATTCCTCTTTCCTCCAAGCTGTTCCCTTGCTGCATCTTGAGAGTGTGATGGGGATTTTCTGCACGTAGTCCCTGTGCCAAAGCATTGCCTGGCACATGGGAGAGATGGCTGGAGCACAAGCTCAGCTCAGACCCCCTGCCCTGGTCCACGCTCTTTGCAGAAGGGAGCTTGGGAGGTTGGCAGCCAACCTCCACCAAAACCTTTGCAAATCATATCACGTACAAACTGCAACTTTTCAGTATTTTATACTGTGATCCGTTATAATTTTAAGTGATAATGTATGAGATGGCAAAAGGCACATCTGTGGTATCAGAGCAGTGATGCTTCAAAGGGTCTGTCTCAAAGTGTGAAGGCTCTTGAGCTTCTCAAATATGTCTGTGAAAAATGTAACACGGGAGAAAACCAACATGTTCCTCCCTACCCTTATTCACAAACTTACTTTGCACTAAGCTCCGTGCTTCTAGCTGATACATTCTTACTCTTGCAAAATAAAATTCAGCCTCAGGCTGACACACAGCATGGAAAATTTCAGCCCTAACTGCTAATGTGTGGTAAAGTTATAAGCAATAGAAAATGAGGTCTTAAAATGAAAAGTGTCAGGCAACCTTAACTATGTGTAGACCTACCATATTCACTGATGATAATTTGGTTTTTGACAGATTTCAACCAATTTGCAGATTCATTTTGACATATACTACACAGAGAAAGGAGGGAAAAAAGTCCCTGGAGTAGGACTCTCAGGCTTATAGGTATGACTTTGTAAGTAGTCAAAGCAATGATCAACCACACAGTCATTTTACCTTCTGCCAAACCCTTAAAACTGTGCTGCAGAAAGTCCATAAAAAAAAAAATCAGAAGTTAAAATCAAGGCACCAGCGCATTGAAGCTGAGACCTGTTGGCTCCGTGCCTGTTCTTACCTCATTCCATAAGTCTAAATGTCGGTAGCAGAAAAATGTTGAATTAATGAAAGTATTGCAGAAGTTGTGGCATAAAGCTTGCATTGCTTGCATAAACAAAAGCCCAGGCTAGCATGCTATTCAGGTATGCATAGCCAGCACAGTTTTAGTAACAAATGCTGACTTTCCAGTAAACACTGCAGACTTCTATTTTGTCTCGTATTTATGGACTAAGAATCTGTCCAGGGTATTTCTCCTGAGTAGACCTCTGAATTTTGCTTATTTTGGAGCATCAAGAAGTGATTTTTAAACCCAAACCGGGTGAAGGGGCTTCGGGTTGGGATGTGGGGGCACAGGGTTACCTTTAAGATAACATTTTTGGGTGGCCTCGCCTACTGGTATAGGGGCTTGGGAATCCTGTGTGCCCAGACACGGATGTTGGCCTGGAATGTTGCTTGGGGATTATATAGCAAGCTCCATCCCAGCAGGCTTGTTTGCAGGCTGCCTGCAGCTGGGCTTTGCTGGTTTTTGGCTAGTTTTTTGGTGCTTGGTTGTTTTGAGGGTTTTTTTCCCAGATCACATGCAAAACCTGTGTGAATGGTAATCGCCTGTTCCCTGGATCAGGCTCTGGCAGTCTCTACATGACTTTTAAAGTGTCTTTCTGTAGAGCCCTGCTGACAGCTCAACAGTTACATAAAATGCTGCCTTCCTAAAAATCACTTCACAGCAATGTCAGTGTGTGAGGAGCTAGGTTAATCCAGTTACTTTCCTGCTGGGATATAATTTGTCATTTTGCAGAACCGTTCCACCTGGCTTACACAGTCTGGGGTAAAAATGTTTGCTTAGTCGGCTCTCTTTCCCTGGACAGGGTAACTTGGTGCTATATATGTTTGGGGCAGACTCGTGTACACGAGTAAAACTGGTTTTATTGAACAGTCCTGTTGTTTTACGGAAGATAAACTTTAGATGTGAATAACCCTTTTCATTATCAGCAGTAAAATGTGAAATTTCAAGCGACGCAATCTCCATCTTTTATGGTAGCTCGTTTAGTCATAATTAATTCCTGGGAGGATTTTGCTGGTATGTAGCCGAAATTTTTTTTCCCTTCCTTAATCTTATTCTCTTCATCAGGTCAAAAATCTTTGTGTCCTCTGTATTCTTAAAGCTAGGCACATGCTTAGGTGCCCAAGGCAAAAGGGCTTAAGGCACGTGACTGGAGACTTGAACTAGGCTGTTATCATTTCCCGTCTCTAATTATCACAGAAGTTACAGGCGGGTAAAGGGCTACTTTAAATTTTCTTGGTAAATCAGTCCCTCCGGCTTCTAATCATTTCCGTTCCACTTCTCTGGACTTCCTCCAGTTTGTTTATATCTTCCAGTAATGAAGTGCCTGAACTGCATACAATATTCCAGGTGCGGCTGCGAAAGAAATGCACAGAGCAGTACCGTGCCAGCCTGCCCCACTGTGTTCTGCTTCTACAGAGAGAGCCAGGGGTCTCACTGGCACTTGATTCTCCTCTGACACATCGCTTCTTACATCCAGATTATCCTCCTGTTCCTAGGTCTCCTTCCATAGTGATGCTTTCCAAATTTCGCTTCGTTACCGTGCCTTGTTAACTCTTTATTTTGGATTTCTCCCTTGGTAAATGCAGTAGCATTTTTTCCGACTGCAATTTTACTGCTTGTTCCCTGTCTTTGCTTCCAATTTTGCTACACCCCTTTGTATTATTTTTCTGTCCATGCTTGTGCTGGCAACTCCTCCTCCTTTCTTCCTACTTCAATGACGTCCCTCTGATACTTCACAGGATATCTTCACAGTGTGATAAACTCTGAATTTGGCAGTCACTTATCCTCAGTAGGAATTTGCTGTAGAAAGACTTAATGACAGAATTGGTATAGGGTCATTTCATCACGTAAATCTTGCCAGATAATAACAATGAACTGGATTCTAGATTTCCTGCTCACTGCATAGACAGCCTTTTCAGGTGAGGAATAGGGGGAGAGAGAGGTTAGTGGAAGAGAAATGTAGTGGATAAGATGAACTGGGCATTGTGCATCTGTGTATTTTCTAAATAAAATACATTTTCTGCATGAGTGCATCTCCCGGTGGGGTTTCCGTATTTTTGTACTTCACCCTTTAAAGGAAGTATTCCTGACCTGCTGGGTGGCTCAACATCTTCAGGGACCATTACCTTGGAAGCGTGAGGGGTAAGGATGCTCCTGGGAGGCAGGAGGAGTGTGCTGTGCCCAGGAGGGAACTGCTAACCAGCACTGTGTTTTTCTGCAAAGGAATGAAAGGATTTCTTACACTGAAGGCTTGATGTTGCCTTTTACTCAGCGTAGATATCTGAACTTGGGTAAATGGAGTTTCCCTGGTTGCATCAGTACTGGTGTAGAGAGGTCTTCTTCCTGCACCAGCTTCTCCAGGCTTGGAGGGGCTGTAATGGCAGAGCAAGCCAGGCTCTGGTTATCTTTCTGTAGGTCTCTACTCCCTTTCAAAAATGAATTCACTTCCACACGTTGTCTTGTCTACTTTAACTTTGGTCTTCTGGTTAACTAAAAGTCCGTCTGTCTCTTTGGAAACCCCTCAAAAACCAGCAACCACCAATCTTTGCGCATAACTTTTTAATTATTTCTGCATGTGAGTTTTGGCTGTGCTCCAACGTTGAAATCATTATGCTGTTTCAGAGTGTAAATAAGTGGGACTGGATTAATAAATTGTATGAAACATGGTGCCACACTTCATTATAATCCACTTATCAAAGTGGAAAAACCTTTTAGTACATAAAGTGCATCTGCTTTTAATTTTCATTTTGATCTTTTCTTTGTGTGTTTTCAGACACAAGTGCACATTTTCAGGGAGGCTTTTAATGCTGGTGCCTGGCAGTTTCAAAGTTACTTCTGAGGATGGCAAAGCAGAGCCTAACAAGTTTGGGATGTAGAAGGAAAAGCATAGGACTGGATTGTTCTCTCATAATTATAAACTGGGTGCAATACATCACAAGCAAACCTGGCATAAGCAGAGGGCAGATTTAGTTTTTTTACGTTAGTGACCTTTTTTAAAATTTCCATTTTCTTAATGCAGATTTTGTCATTTTTACTTAAAAAGCGTATTTCAGACAAGTGGATTTTGTCTTTAGTCACTATCGTTTTTCCACGATAAAACAGTTGCTTTTGATGCCAGCAGTGAAACCCACCTTGTCCAGAGCACAAAACCACATTGTGAGCCACGTGGAATCGCAGTTAGGCTCACACCATGGCTTTGCACTAAGGGACCACCACCCTCATCATCCCTTTCCTTCCCTGACCTCTCCTGCAAGCCTCAGCTCCAACAGCTGCTCCTGAAGAGATTGAACTCTGGCCCTGGCTAACTTCTGTCACTTTATTGAGAAAATTGCTGTATTTTATGAAGATTAATCCAAAGTATTTTCGTGCTGTTGATGCACTTCTTGTAAGCAATGACATTTCATTTCACGGGAGTTTGTATTAAATAGCTACTTGCAGGAAACTCAAATGAATTCAATCTGCTTAGTACTACTGGAATTCTAATTGTGAAAAATGAACTCCTAAAAAAACCAAACCGTGTTCAAACCTGCCCCTTGTGAAGTTAAATGGGAATAGACTGAGGACTTTATGATTTTGCTCTTATAAATGAGGTGAATGCAAGGGGTGAGGATACTTACCATGGAGGAGCAGCAACCCTAATCCAAGGGGGAATTCTGGACATAAATTATATATTAATTGGTCTTTAGTTTTCACCGAGCAAAACAAATTTTGAAATAACAATTACAGCAATTAGGCAGAATGCTCTTTGAAAGTAATTGTATTTATGCCTGAGTTATGATGTATTTATGTCCCAAGATAATTATTTTTCTATTGTCCTATTCCTCTTCTTTCAGTTTCGCTCTCAGTGGCCACCATCGTTGGGGCTGAAATTTGACACATTCAGTTTTACCTGAATATCCATTCCCTTGTAGCAAAAGGAAAGTCTGATCCCTTCAAGATGTCATTCTGGCATATGAATTATATGTCTGAGAAGTTTCATGTGCTTTAAAAGATGACTGACTTGTTTGCTTTTCACTCCCAGTGGCAACTTTATATGTGTTGAAAATGTCAGATGCAGAGCAAGTCATCCATGGCTTTAGTTGTTCAAGACCTAGGATGATTCCAGTGTGAAAGGTCATCCCTTCACATATTTCTGTGGCAAAGCAAATTGCAATTCCTATGGATGAGGTGCAGAAATGAAGGCATGGATCCAGTACCCAGAGTGTTGGCTGTCATGGAAAGGCAAGCTTTATTATCTCTTTTTCTTATCTCTTAGAGGTCGTTCTGGTGCTGGTGCCACGGCCAAGGTGTCGGATCCAACATGCCTTGGTGAGGGGGCCACGGGGGGTTTTACTTGTGAGATGAGCTCCAGTAAAATTTGGGGTAATTAGGCAAAGCTTTGGTTCATCAGTGTTTTTGCTGCCGTGTGATGCTTTGCTCAGCCTCTTGAGGTCAGATGAGTAAGCAAAGGGTGAAGTGTTTATTTTCAGGTCCCATTTAGGGGTTTTGTGAGCAAGGACTGGAGGGGACTGGGACCTGTGGCTCTGCAACCTAGAAATTCTGCGCCCGCTTTGGGGAGTGGTATTTGGAAAGACCTCCTCATCCAATTAAAGATGGAAATAGTAATTGTAATTGATGTAATATCCGTTCTGCTACTTAATTTACACTTTTTGGTTTAGGTTGTTATAGTATTTTAACAGTAAACATACTGTGAAATTTCATTATAATCGTCAGATCTTCTTCCTACAACCCTCTAATCCTCTTTCTTCTTTCTTCACATTTATCTGGGTAACAGAGAGCTGAGGATCCTGATAAAAATAAACAAATGGAGAGAGAAAAAGAAGAAAATAAATAGGGAGACAAGTACATAGTTCAAAGGGTAAAACAGGCTCCTTCTCCAAAAGTCAGCAAACAAATGCAGAGAATTTTTAAGTTCGCTTGGGTGAGCGTCTGATATTACTTTGGTCAACATTTCTGTGTTTGGGATCTCAAGAGATTGTGCTAAAAGGCTGTGTTGTGATGGTATTGCTTGCAGCCTTTAAAAGAAAATTATTACTGACCAGGGTTCTAGAGGAAAATATTTGTCAACGTATGTGCTGGCAATATTTTAAATTGTTGCTATTATACATAATAATATTCATTATTATAAATTTAGCATATTTCCAGACTGAGCTGTAGTAAACTGTACATGAAAAATGCAAGAGAAAAATATGCTTTGAAGATAATGTGTCATTCACACAGAATAAAATTTGTGATCTGCTGAGCATGCTAAATGCAAGAACACGGCAGACTTGAACATCAAAATGTTTGCAAAAACCAAAGGGCAGCTAGTTTTAAAAACAAAAAAATTAACAGAACATTTTCACTGAGATCAAGAGTTGGGGAAAGTTTTACTTTGTGAAACAAACAGCCTATTTTTCTAGTAATATCTTTTATAAGTAGCATGCATCTTATTGAAGGAGTCAGCCTGGAATTGCAGATTTTAAAATGGAGGTGCAAAACACAGAATTAATTTTCTGTTTGTTCCATGGGAAGAGAAGTTATCTCCTTAGTTATTACTGCAAAGGCAATTTGATACATTAATATATCAGCAGGATGGCGGGGCAGGTGCAGAAGTTTGGAGGAATAAATAAAGCATAACAGGCTTCATGTGCACTTGCAAATGCAAATATTTTTATAGGGGTGAATATTTTAAGTACAGTGTTCACTGAAGGATCATGGCTCAGGGAGCCACAGAGTCGTTCAGAAATCCCGACGTTACCAACTTGTGTTCCATATTCCAGAATGCTCCCCCCACACCTCACCCTCAAACATTCCCTTAAATGAACTTGATATTTCACACAAATCTTATTTTACACTGAGTGCTTCCTGAAATCCAGTTGTAACAGTGAGCTGTTTGTAGAGCAGGATACTACATCCTGTATCGTCGTGTAGCAGATTGGCTGACCACTTCATTACAGCAAAAAAATGGAAGGACATTTCAGTTGCAATGTAAGATTTTTGCATGACACTTATTTTTAAAAGTCTCTCCAGACCTTTTAGACCATTTCTTGTAGGTTGAGATTTTCCATTAAAGCGCCTGGAAATTTGTAGTATGTCAAGAATGCCTTTATCAGATTTGCAGCATGGGAAAGCAGAAGTAGCCATCATGCATGCAACATGATCTCTTGTAAATCTATCTCTGTAGATAACAGCATCTAGAGACTTCAAAAATATTCAGTTAAAATTTAAACCAAACTGAAAATTTGGAAACTCACTGCGAGAGAAAATGCTGTAAAGTATTAGATGTGTGATTTTGTCAAAACATTCTCTAAAGCTCTAATTCTCACTCTCTGTATCACTGTATCCATTATAATCTAAAATCAAAAGCAATTGAGCTGAAAGCTAGTTTCAAAACAGAAACAAAATTATTTCACTCCATAACAGGATTATTTTGGTATTTGTAGATATTTTTCCTTGGTTTGCATCCTAAACAGGTTTCCAGTGCTGTGCGATTTCACTGAATCAGAAATGCTTTGCAAAGATCGAGTTTTTCCTATTCCTCTTCTGTGCTAACACCATTCAGCATGTCTTTGTCCATGTGAAAAGGGAATTACCTTGTAGTCTGTCATGTGGCCATGTCTGGACTTCAAGCAAGCTGAACCGAAAGCTTGCTTAGCTCCTCTGGATTTCAGGAGGGCTCAGCCATCCTCCGTGACCGACTGCTGATGGGCTGGTTGGGATGAGCTCTGCCTTTTGTGGAGATGTCAGTGGGAGCCCTGGGGATGGTCTCAGCACCAGTTTGGGGCATATCTTGTGTTGGTGGCTCAGCCTGTCTGAATAACAGGATGGCTGGGGTGCCACACACAGGCTTGGAGGCACTTCCAAAATTCTGCAGTGTGTTCTAAGCGTCCCATAAGAAAATGTGCACGTGGACCTTAAATATGAGGTGTTTACAGATATTTATGTGCTCACTGGTCTCACTGTCATTAGCAGCTTTCATCCCTGCTGGATGGTTTCTCCTGCAGAAAATAGTAGCCTCTTTTGGGCTACATCCCATGCTCCCTTGCCAAATTTCCTCTCTCTCCTTGATCCCTCTCATCGGTGCCCTTTCAGTCTGCTTAAAATAGTGAGTGAGAATCATTTTTATAACTTCTCGTCTCCTTTGCCAGGGTCACCAGACCATTCCAATTGTTTTTGTTAGCCTGGTCTCAGCCCAGCGTGAAAGCAAGTTTCCAGAGAACGTGAAGGAGCAGGAGACAGTCTCCATGTTAAGATCGGCAGAGCATTGGAGTCTGTGTTCTTAGGGGTGTGTGTAGGGAGTGCATAAATCTCAATTTGAAAAGTTTGGCATATAAAGCATCTGGGGACACAGCCCTCCTTGCTCCACTTCCAGAAAAAAAGGGGAATCAGCTTTATATCTGTGGTCACCGTTGGAGGAAGCTCTGGTAGCTCATCTGTGAGCACCAGCGGATGTGCCAGTGCTTTTAAAAAAGCCCTTGCTGGGTTTCGTAGACCCTGCAGGAAATGGTGCTGTTGAGACTTAGTTTCTATCCCCTGCCATCAGTAATTTTAATATACTTTGCCTCTGTCTATTAAATCAGATGTAGCCATACCTTTAACTGCAGTGTAAACGTGCCCTATGAAATCACCAGTTACTGGCTGAACAGAGGAAATAATTAATTTAAAAGGTAAATGAGAAGACTGAAGAAAGAGTTACAGAACAGGAAAGGGGTAAATGTCTTGAGGATGAAAGTAGGTAAAAAACATGGTTGGAAAACAAATTCTATTGAAGGAAAGAAAAAGGAGGGGAGAGTAGAAAGTAAGGAGACTTAGAAAAATATCATTAAAATGGCAGATAAAAAATAATCCAGTAATATAAAAGGGTAGAGAAAGTGAAAGATATCTTGGGATCTAGAAGTAGCAGAAGGTAATTTAGAATGAGAAGCAGGCAGGAAGTATCCCAGATGTGATGAATATTTTGCCAAAGTCAAAACAAATTTTAATTAAGCCTCTAATTTATTATAAAGGAGGGAAAGCTCTAAATTCTTGTTTCAGAGAAGGATTTCGATTATACCTATGCTATAAGCACACTGTAATAATGTTAATAATAGACCAATATTGTCATCTTGTCAGATACTGCCTTGGTGTGCAGCCGAAAAGCATGTTGTCTGGGCATGATAGGGGCTGTGGAGTAATAAGAGAGATAAACCCTGAATTTTGGGAAACCCTGAGATTCAATATCTAAAATGCAAACCCTGAGCATTCACTATATGAAATGAAGGGGCAATATTCGTATCTAAGTCCTGTACCATGGCTGTGGCATTTATAAGCTTATTCTGTGTTACACATAAATCTCAGCGTGAGGAATCAAGTTTATTAGTTTACCGGGGTCAGACCGGACTGGTTTAAACAGAGCTGAGGAAGTTAATTATCCAGCGTCTCAGGTGGGTCTAGCAATGAGTAACTAGTCCTGGAGAGAGGCACTGGAGCTGTGGTGGGGGGACAGGTCCTGCTGGAGCATGCGGATGGATGGCCGGCTGGGAGGGACTGCCCTAATCTCTTTCCCAGGTTGTTCGAACCAGTTCAAGAGCAGTAAAACAAGGTTATGTAATTGACATGTGATGTAGCCTAAAATAGTGACTGCAAACATAGGCTGCTGTTGCTGGGCAGTTGTCAACTGCTTGGAAAAAAAAACAACCAACCCAAAACAAAAAAAAGCGCCCTCAACTGTGTAACAAATGGACATCTGAAATGAAAATGCAGTTCTCATTTCCATTTAGTAGCAGGCTTTTTTTTTTTTTTTTTTATTGCAAGAAATAGGGGCGTTGTGAAAACTGAAATTTGAAAAGAGATTCATCGTCGTACTTATCGTGCTGATCTATTTGAGAGTACCTGCCTGCTGCAGATGGTGAAATGAAAACCGCAGGTATATGCAGTTTGTCCCCTGATAGCGTGATACGACTCCTGTCAAACAGGAAATCCTTTTCTGGATGTGGAAAATCATTGTGGCAAGTCTTGGCTGTAATTTTATTTGTATACTGGCCGTCAAAAGGTAGAAATAGTTCATTTTTAGTAATTGAAGGAGCTTATATGGATACAGAGACAAAATCTGCGAGGATTTCGGAGCTGGTTGGAAGGAACGCATCACATAGCTCAGTGAGCACGAATGAGAGCTTGGGATGTGCACATTTTGTGATTCCTTGCTTTAGGAGGCAAAGCCCTTCATTAGGGCTATACCAGAAAGCAGAAGAACCTGGTGTTAAGTTCTGTTTGCTGACCAGATATTCCTGAGGTGAGAGACTTCCCTTAGAAAATCCTGATGATTTTCTGCAGCATGTTTGCTTTGTCTTTCCTTTAGCAGGGAAAGTCTTAGCTCAGGTTGGAGGGGATGCACAGGCTGGGCTTGCACAGTCTGACAGGCTGGGGGGTAAAAGGAAGGGACAGTGTTAAGAAATAAATGTTATTTATTCCGTAAGGCTTTTATATGTGTCGTTGGTGCTGTGGAGATAATCTTCCCAGTTGGGAAATGTTACAGAAACTAAGCACTTAGTCCAGCCCAGAAGCTGCAAAAGGGATCCTAGCTCTTACGTGCAGCTCCGCAAGACAGGGCTGGAGGTGGCTTCCAGCTCCTCTCTCCTCAAACCCTGGAAGAAGGCTTGGCTTTCTGGCAGCCTGCAGGGAGAAGACAACTTTGCCTGCAATTTTCTGAGTCAAAGTATTAATTCTCATTGTGGAGGAAGAAGGAAAATTGGGACACTTCATATGCATTTTGATGTGCCTCAGTGAGACACTATTTTAAAAGCTGAGTTTTTTCAAACTACTTCAGCTTCGTTTGGTCCTCAGCTGCCGCTCCTGTTTTTCTCACTTTGTGAGGCTTCCTCAGTCCTGGGACCCAAGGCACATTCCCGTTTCAGATGTTGGACCCAGAGTGGATTTTGGACTTTTTCTTTGCCTTTCTCAGTGGATGTTGCAGTGAGTGTGTGGATCTAGAAGAGGAATAAAGAGAGCTGCCTGCCCAGGTAAAAGCAGGAAAGGACATGTGGAAGGCAGTGGTGCCCCAGGAGAGGAGCCGGTCATTAGTGACACACAAGCGAGCGTGAGTCAACAACCTAATGCCATTGCCAAAAGCCAGCTCTGGCCCAGGATTGCATTAGCAGGGCTTCTGTGTGTGCAAGATGCAGGAAATAACCATTTTATTGGCCTTAGTGATGGTGGAACTCAGCAAGAAAAATGCGCCCTGTTTTAGGAAAGAGGCTGGAGGAGAATAGGAGGAATTGACGACGGATTTAGGAAACATGACCTACGAGGAAAGATACAGAGAACTGGATTTGTTTAGCCCAGCAAAGAGATGGGGAACATAAATCTTTTGATAGGCAGGAGATTGTTGTAAGAAGGTGATGATCTGTTACTCTCAATGTCTATGGGGGGAGTATGAATATCTCTTCCAGTCGTGAAATATTCCCATTTGGGTGAAATGCAAAGGGAAAAAACACGACTTCAAGAGTGGCTAATCACTAGCCTAATCACGCAGGGCTTGTAGGGAAGTTGCAGAATACCTTTCCTCAGAAGATTTTAATACAGATAGAAAGAAAACTAAAAACCTGCCTGAAGTGTTAAGCTAGTCTTATCATGCTTCCATGAGTGGGCTTGAATTAAACAGCCTTTGGATCCTCTTCCAGCACTACGCATTTCTCCTTACAAAATTTAACTTTTGATCATAGTAGTTGCTATTTTAACAAGAGAGCAAAAATGTAGAATACTCGTTAATGACTTGCAGTTCCTGACTTAGACTCCGAAAAACTGGGGGGAAAAAAATAATTTTTAGGAGGAAGATAAAACATGTGGAATGTTTCAGAAATTTCTGTAATTTTCTAATTTTGCCCTAGACACGAACAGAAATAATACTGACAAGAAATATCTACAACTCATTCCTTTTGCAGCTTTACCTGTAGGGGAAGTATGGCAGCCCTTGGTGTGCAGCAGTGCTCTGCACACATTCATGAGTTCACCTTAGCAAGTCAATTTTGGGGGCTGGTGGCTCAGTCACTGTAGTGCAGTTTTAAAATGGGGAGAGGCACAACTTCTGCTGTAGCCTCCTTTTGGCAGTAATTCGTAGGCCGAATAAGAGCAGCTTTTTCTCCTCCCCTCCTTTGCTGCTGAATTTTGCTTATTCAGGAAAACTCAGTGAGAGGGAATACTGAATTTCATGAATACTTCCTTTTTGTTTTCTTTTGCAAGCCTGTAAAAGCAGGGAATTAGAGAGCCTTTGGAGGTGAGAGAGTTGGAAACATTCACATATTTTTGTGTGTCCATTTGGTTGTGTCATTCTGTGGAATGTAGTGGCACAATAACCTGGAAAATGCAAACTTCAATATTCCTCTAGCTCTACTGCTAAGAGAAAAGATCTCACTTTCTTCTTACTGTGTAACTGTGTGGTACCTATTAATTATTTATTTTGAACAGGAAAATTTTCCTCGCATCTTTTGTGTCTTTGTATTTCAGATGGGACAGGAATTAGCTGGTGTAAGTGCACCTAATGATGGCATAAGTAAAAAATTACTTTCATCTTAATGCATTTAGCACATGGGAGACGAGAATTCAATATCTGCTCTGTCACTTTCCAGCCCACTTGTGGGCGATTGAATGGGATAAAAAGAACAGCTGGATTAAGCTAAACACAAACTGCACGAGGCAGATCGATGCATCTCTTGAAAGAGTCGGAGACCTCGCACCACAGAAACATCAGCCTCTCTTCAGGACGGCCTCCATCACCTCCTTGAGGTCCTGAAGAGCCCTGGAGGTCTCGAGAGCACTGCATCAGTTTCAGATATGTAGGGTTTTGGTTTGATTCTGAAGTTGAGGGGCCTTAGTGAGGCACAAATGGAACATACTGATTTATTACGAGAGTCTTTGCTTCACTAACTTCGTTTACAAAATTGGTTTCATTTGAAATGTACCATATTTGATTGCATGGAAGACCGAGGCCATTTTTTTTTCATTACAGATGTTAACTGAAAAACTGTTCGTTATTATTTTATAGCTGTACTCCTCATATAGGGTTTGTTGGAATGCTGATCTATTCTGGTTTTTTTAAGGGTTTTCAAGTTACTTCCATCAAGCTTTATGATGGCTATGGTTTTTAAGGATTTTTTAGAAATTAAAAAAATTGAGAAGATGATGTTTGCTGTTTGGAAAGAACTTTGCCTTGCTCACTAGAAATAGATTTTATTACTATCCTTACTAGTTATAGATTTTGTACCATATGTTAATACTCAGAGGTGCATGTTTCAAAAATTGATGAACCTTTACTAAGTTATGTTTTCTGAAAGTATTTGATCTAGAGTAGATAGGTCAGAAAGCAATAATTGCAGGCTGCCTAGAGCATTTGAAGGGTGATTTATGGGAAAAAAATGTGGGAATATTTCTTAGGAAGTCACATTGTGACAGTGTTGGAATCAAACATTTCCACAACATTTAAAAATGCAACCCAAGTAATTATCCTGGAGTAAATGGTAACTTTTTTATTAAACCCATTAGATTTTTGAAGCAGTAGTGAAAAATGTTGACTTAACAGGTATGCATTTTTTTTAGCACAAACTGCCTTCAGGGTAGTTCTGCAAGGGGGTTCATTTTGCAGTGTTGGAGCTGACTCGTCTTATTAATAGCCTGCACCCGCCTGTGGAAGCCTAAAAATGGTATTGCAGTAGTCTGATGTACAAAGGACATTGTACAAGTACTGAGCAAGTGTACCTGCATTCCTGGCAGAAAATAACCATTTTTCCATTCTCCCCACAAAAAAAGGATGGTATGCCAGTGTTTGTAAGGACATATAGACCACCTTTATGCTGTGTATCTTAATATTAAATGCTTTTGTTTTCTCCTCTTGTGTTACTTTCATGCTGTCTGCATGATGGTTCTTTCGGGGATGTGCTCAAGTCAGTTCAGAGCAAAAAAAAAAAAAAAGAGGAATTAAGTTGACTCTTCTCTTTCCTGTCTGTTTTTGTATAGATCACATCAGAAAATAAACATTGTGTGATACCCAGCTTTTCATTTTGTGATTAGCTGAGAACTTTATCTTTTTCTTGTTTAGCAGGCCTACTTAAAGGCCAGCTGATAGATCGTGGTGCTGTCACTATATTGTACAACTTGATTTTATGCCTGATGTAACTTATTCATGAATTATTTTGCTGAAGTTTTGTTCTTTTTTCATCTGTGTCACAGTGCTAGGTAAAGTCCCTTAATAAAACCCTTATTTGCCCGTCAGCTTGTTCTTTAAACATCTAAAGCATTATTTAAACGATGATACCTTTGTGATACTACAGTAACACTTCACTCACTCAAATAAGATGTGTTTTCTCTGTGTGAGATGCTCAGTGCAGAGATTCAAGAAACATCCCAAGTTTCAGGTCACTCTCTAGATAACATTGTAAGGCTGAAAGGAAGACAGGTGCAGAGATAGAACATGACTTAGCTGAACTTTTAAGGCAAATTCCTGAAAGAGCCCAAAGCAGGAGCCAGGTCTCCTGTGTCCTGTGAATATTCTCTTTATCTTTCCCCAGGAAGCATACGAATATTGTGGAGAACAGCTTGGCAGACATATTTTGTGCCTCTTATCCTACAGCAGCTCTGTCCTCTTATGGAGCTGTGTCTTCATTCCCAGCCCCTGCCCGTTCCAGCGCAGCTCTGCTCCTGAGTTCTTCCCGGGCTTCCCCTCCTCTCCCATGGCTGCTGCTTGCTTTGGTCGTTGGCATCAACTTTATTTGCACATCTCTTGGGTTTCTGCACATTTGTTCTGGCCACCCCAGATCCCTCTGTGCCACCTCTGGATCAAGGCAGCTAAAATAATCTTCTCCTCTCGCTTCTGCTGTCACGCCACACCAACCCCTCACGGCTTCCTTTATTCTTCCACATCAAGTTCGAGCACCAGGCTTTGAAAAGGCCACGTGGTGCCCTTGCCTGAGACACTGCATCCGTTAGCTCCACCTGTGTTCCTGCCATGGAGCAAAATGCCTTTTGAATCTCTGAGTTCTCAAATGCCAGCCTGTTTCCCTGCTTGCTGTGCATTTCCCTTCTGCACTAAAGACCTGCTGTCTCTTCAGGAGTGCTTCTGTGGGGCTTTGCAGAAATGAAATAATGCAGTTGTGATTTAAGCCTGGTTGAACTGGTTGAAGAGAGTTGAGTATATTGGGAAAGTTAACCTCTGCTGTGCATTTCTACTTTATATCCTGAACTTCTTGAGCATGAGAATGTACCCAAGCTTAGAGCTGTCAGACTGCTCTGTGATACAGCACACCTAAGAAGATCTGAAAAAGCTCAAACCAATTGTTTGTTTTTTACTAGAAGAAAAATTCCAGTCCTGTTTAGGAAAAAAAAAAAAAAGTAATGAGATCTCTCTCGAGACTGACACCAAAACTCCTTCCCAAATTAAAAAGAAGAGATGCTCATAATAAAGGCCTGTGACAACTCACCAGGATCATTTGGAAAGGGTAAAGAATGGAATTTGAAATGGCTTCATTAATAAGAATCTCAAAATGAGTGCAGAACAGCAGAGAAGAACAAATTGGAATTATGTAAATACATCCTCTAATAATGCATTTTATTTTTTGTTCATTCAGGCCAGCACAATTACCTGTGTGCGGGAAGGAACGACTGTATAATTGATAAGATTCGGAGGAAGAACTGCCCAGCCTGTCGATTACAGAAATGTCTGCAAGCTGGAATGAATTTAGGAGGTAAGCAGAATATTAATAGTTTGGTCTCTTAATTTGATTAGGTGAAAACATTGGAAATGTGCAGCCTTTTTATAGTTCTGGCAGCTGCATAATCTCAAAAGTTTTAAGGTGGGATTATCCTGAAGAAGTGCTTAATAGCTGATAAACTCTATTGTCATTCTAAATCGGGGTTTGGAGATATGTATTTTATGGCACAGAAAAAAGAAAAGTGGGTGTTTTATGATGACAGTAATTTTAGTAGAATACCATAAGCTAAAAATGTTAACGTTTCAAATGTTGCATGGTTTGGGTTTTTTTTGTGATGAGCATACTTGCATACTGAAAAACATGTTACAGCATCATGAAAGTGAATTCGCACATAGTGAGACCTCTCCACTTCTTTGGTACTTATTCAGCATTTTTATTGATTTATTTCTGTGACTGTAGGGATGTGCAATAATTTTGATGATGTTGCTGCATTGTTCGTATACCACCAACAACAAAATCTTTTCTTATTAATTATCAAAAGCATACTGAAAACAGTATGATAACAAAATTCATAATAGTTTCTTTTCTGTTGTTTTAATTCTTCTCTGGTAATGTCTGGTACCGTGTTTCTGGCTGTGGTTCAGTGGGTGTCCTGTCTCAAGTCATCATCTGACCAAATGCTTTAACAAATGCCTTTTTCCCACCACTCCTATGTTTATTATGTTGTCTGTGAGCAGGGGTTTGGATACTGCTGCAGGTCCTTTCCCTAATGTACAGTTACCCTTCCCTTGGATTGTTTTCACTGTACAGAAAACCACAACATGGTCACATTAATTCCTCCCTGTCTCAAAATTCACTTTCTGTCCTCCTGGACCTACTCTCCTGGCAGCTGAGTTTAGTTCTACAGATTTAGCTGTTCATCTTTAATAGGTTATATGCAAAATCCTGGTTCCTGCCTGCTGCCTTTTTCTTCCTCCCAGACTTCTTTTTCTGTCTTGTCTCCTGGCAGGAATACTCAAACAAGCCACACCTTAGTTTTTTTCAGAGAGAGTAGCCCTGCTGGGCTCTCTTTCAACCCCTTTACCAATTTTGAGATACTGCATTGCACCCCAGGCCCCTTATTTCTTTTTCCCAAGGGAAAACAGGGCGAGATTGTGGCATGCTGGGGAGGTGACAGCTTTCCCTTGGTTTTGATCCGTGCTGTTCAACCTAGCAAGGGAAACAGAATGCCTTTGTTTGATGAAACAGGAGCTCCATGGTAGCAGCTCCTTCATCCCAAAAAACTAGTGCTGAAAATTGGTGTGGAGCAGGAAGGTCTTTGGAGTGCTGGGAATGTTGCTGCATCCTAATGGCAGCTGGTGTGGGGCATCCTCTCTGGACGTGCTCCGTGCAGTGCCAGTGGAGGTCCAGCAAAACCCAGGGCTTGAGAACCTTAGGAAACAGCAGCACAGGACACTTCATCTGCAATGTCATGAGTTCATCCCTGTGATGTCCAGGCAGGTTTCAAAGGATGTGTTCACATGATGTCCTCTGCAGAAAAGCAAGGCAGGAGGGAAACTTTGCTAAATGGGGTTGCTTCTTTCTGCATTTTTTTTTTTTAAATATTGGCTGGAATGCTGTAAATGAGGAATGAATTGAAAAATCTTCCCTTTTGTTGGAACTTGTTAGACTGCTGGAAATCATCATTAGTGGTCTGTGTTTATTGCAGGTTTGAGCCCCTCACTGTAAGAAAGACATTGAGGTGCTGGAGCGAGTCCAGAGAAGGGCGGTGAAGGGTCTGGAGCACAGGTCTGATGAGGAATGGCTGAGGGAGCTGGGGGTGTTTAGCTCCTTAGAAGAGGAGGCTCAGGAGAGGCTTTATCACTCTCTACAACTCCCTGAAAGGAGGCTGTAGCAAGGTGGTGGTCAGTCGGTCTCTTCTCTCATGGAGCAAGTTACAGGATGAAAGAAAATGTCCTTAGGTTGTGCCAGGAGGTTTAGATTGGATTTTAGGAGAAATGTCTTAATTGAAAGGATGGTCAGACACTGGAATGGGCTGGCCAGGGTGGAATCACTATCCCTGGAAGTGTTCAAAAAACATGCAGGTGTGGCACTTGGCACAAGGCTTAGTGGTGGACTTGTCCAACTGCTGACCCAGCACTGCCTCGATGTTCTTAGATGTCTTTTCCCAACTTTAATGAGTCTGTGATTCTGTGACCGGGAAGGCCGAGTGTGCCTCTGCAGTGTGCAGCTGGCCCACAGTTGAGCTTTGCAGTTTAGCTGTTTCAGTGATTTTCATCACACAGAGAACCTTCAGGTGAAATTCTCACTCCTGTTTTGATCCCTTTATGCCACATAAAGGAACTAAAACATCGTAAGGGAGGTCTTTCCACCACTGCCATGAATGAGATGGCAGGGGAACAGTTCTGGATTTCCATGCACTGCAGTGCCTTCTGCTTGGTCGAAGAGGGAAAGGGCAGGTTGGAGGGAGAGGGAAAGGGCTGCTAGAGAGAGGCAAAGCACCTGCAGCCCAGAGGCAGCATTACAGTGTAGAGAGCCCCAAGGGGTCCCAAATCATGCTGATGGACCTTCCAGCCTTTGAGCCAGCCCAGCTCTGGCAGGAAATGCTGGGAGCTTGAAGATTTTTCTCTGCTTAAGCCATCTGTTTCCAGCTCTGGTGAGCTCTGCACTGGGCATCTACAGAGGAGCGACACAGTATCTCAGTTTTGGAAGCTTCTGTGTGCTGTTGCAGGGCATTTCTGGTGTGGTGGAGATCATCACAAAAAGTGGAGGTGGAAATGGCAAGAAGAGATATTAATTCATATTTGAAAACTGTGATTTTCATATAAAATGCCATGGTTTGGTACTAAATAACATTTTTTCATATTTAGCTTGAAGAGAACGAGTATGATCATATTATGAAGACACATTGTGGATTGTAGTTTCACGTGGTCAGCCTGGTTTTGCCAAGCATATACGTTACTCCAGTAAAAATGGGCTTTTACCTGTTTCTAGCTTGGACTTACGGGCAAAATGGGCAAGTATTTTATTAGGCAGTATGATCAGTAAGGAGCTGGAGGAAAATTAATTTATAAATGCAATTTATTTTAAAGCTCTCTTTGCAGCATGGTACTCTCTGTAGCTGTGTCACGCTGTGCTGTGCTCTGGGTGCAGCAGGGCCGAGCTCAGCTCTCACCCTCCAAAGGAAAGCAAATGTAAACACAAACCCCAGACTGTGTCAGAGGTGCCGATGTGCTTGGTTCACGACAAATAGAGCAGGAGGATATACAAAAGGGTCTTCAGCATAGCTCAGGGCTGAAATGTCTGCAAGTTGCTGAAATCATGGGCATTTATTTCCCACTTGTGCATAACTGTGATGTTTTATCCCCTAATTTAAAGAAAAAAACAAAGCACCAAACCTCCAGTTGGTCTAGAAGAAATGTTGCGTTGGGGAGCAAGGTCCTGTCTCCTATGGGCTGGAAAAGAACTTGATTCTCCTTTGCCACCCTCCCCAAGTACAGATGGGAGTGAAGGACCCCAGGCTGCCTGCACCCAGCTGCTCCCACTTACCGAAATAGGGGGGTTATGAAGCAAATTTTGTAATTTGACAGTTTGAGATTGTCTTCCTGCTCTTACTGAAGATACTAATCTCTATAATGGAAAACTGGAAATCAGAAATAGTGTTCCGTGTTTCCTGCAGCACATTTTTGCACAATCTCCGATTAATCTACTGATCTTTTTTCTTAGGGTTTTTTTTTTTTCCCCTCTTTTGGTAATATTTTTTAAATATTGAAGTAGAATGCTTTTGTACTCTGTCAATCTTTCAGGTTTGTTTTGATGGCATATCTTCTACTTCCCAGCATGCTACTTTTTTTTTTCTAAATTAAAAAAAAAAAAAGATTATTTTGACTGGTGGCAGCATGCCATGATTAGTAATTGTAAAAAAATACGTGTAATTCTGTGATACAAAATACACCTTTTCATGAATGCTCAGCCAAAATAATTTGGCAGTTTTATTGTTTACCTCCTCGTTTTGTTTGTTGAAAAATTGGAGCATTTTCCAAGCTCTTACATCCTTTAATAATCTTTAGAAAATTATTCATCAAGTCAGCAAATAATTTACCTAATTATGTTATTTTCTCGATTTTTGTTTTGATTTTATAAGAAGCATCTGCAACCTGTAATTTCTGCAAAGCTGAAGTTGCCAAGTATCACGTTAAATCATCCTTCTCATGTCTAGAAGGTATGTGCGTGCTCTGCAGACAGCTATATCCCCTTTGGCAAGCAGGACTCCAAAACTTTTTTGGGAATCAGATTTTGTTTGTTGTTTTGTTGTCTTCTTTTTTTTAAACTCCAGTGACATATGCTAGGCTTAATTGTTGGAAGAGATTCAGAGTGAGCAACTGCACTATGAAGGTATGCTGGCCCATTTTTGGTTTATGCTCTTTTCAAGATTCTGTAATTAATTTTCAGTTAATTACGGACCAGAATGACTTCGCGGATTTGGGAAGTTTCTTCCAGCATACGCTGTGATTGGATTTGGCGAGGCTCTCGCTTTCGCACGAGACGTTTCCGTTTGGCTCCCACCTCGTGCTGCTGTTCCTCAGTTGTGTCTGTCCCCGTGGTGGCACTGGGGAGCGTCACAATGAGGCCCCCAGTCCCACACTGGTGCCTAATGCCACCACCAGCTGCATCCCGTGAGACAGCAGCCCCTGGGATGTGTCCTGCGTTGCCACCAGGGTGGCACAGAGCCTCCTGGTGTCACTCCTGTGTGCCGAAGCCTGGAGAATGGGAATGTTTTAAATGGTGTCTCTTGAGGGGACCGCCACCCCCCTTTCCTTGGCAGGTTGGTTCTCACCCCTCTGATGTGACCCAGTGACCAGGCATCCCTCCCTGTTCTGCATGATCAGAGAAGGTCCCTCTTGTGCCATGGGATGTGCCATACATGCAGAGGGGACAAAAAAGCGTGGAAAGATCGGTACCATGCAGGGCTGGAATCCTTCCCTGCCTCAGCTCCCCTATGAAACACTGCCAAGACTTCCCAGCATTGGTCTCCCACAGCAGTGAGGAGCAGCTTGCTGAAGGACCCTTTGGATCTGGAAGGGACATAAAATAGATTTCACCTTGCAAATTACACAGTTCATCATTCTGTCTGCAGAGGCTGCCTGTGAAATCCGAGTCTTGGGTCCGCATACATTTACATATGTAAGACACTTCGTGCACAAGATGCTGGGTGTGATTTGTAGGCTTCGCTGGCAGATACCCTTATTTTTTATACATTGAAAAATTTCAATAATCTGAAAAATAGGTTAATTAAGATAACCAGTAATAAGATATAGTACTTCACCTTTTTGCCCAGCTTTCTATTTTCCGTTTAATAACTCATACTAGTAGGGTTTTAAATTGTGGTATTATGTTCCTTTACTGGAGCTTATCTGGTTTATATTATCACTGTTCATATCTTTTTGAGAAAAAAGAAAGGAAGAGAAAAAAATCTGAAAACGTGGGAAAAATGGAAATGCAGCAAAAGTGTATCCTCTCAGTTTTAAAATTTTCTACTAACCAAGATTTCATAAATTTTAAAGGAAAATAAACCCTTTTGTGTAAGACAAAAGCAATTTGAGGCATACGTATGGTTAAATTTTATTTTTCGTTTAAACTTTAACTGCAAAGTATTTTGAAATGCCATTAACTTTAATGCATTTTTATTTGCATTTATTCTTCTGCAGTTTCTTCTGAGGGAATCTAGTCAATAACTTTTTAACTTGAACATTCAGCTGGGTTTTTTTTAGCTGTTTACAAACATCAGCAGGTTGGGGAAAGACCTTTAAGTAATAAATAATCTTTAAGTAATAAGTAATAAATAAATTAAGCAACTAATAAATAATAACAAGCAATAGATAATTTCCCTGTTGCTTATAAACCTGCTGTTGAAGATGTTGTAGGAACCAATTTGTTCAGCAGCTAACTGTTCCTGCTTTCGTGTCCATCTTACCCCACGTGTACTGCTCTTGCTCTGCTCTCAGTGTGACCCTCTAACTTTCCAACTTGAATCATCCTCATGAATGGAAAGTTTAGATATTGGATGTTAGGAAAAGTCTCTCCATTGAAAGGGCTGTCAAGCATTGGAGCAGGCTGCCCAGGGAAGGGGTGGAATCACCATCCTTGGAGGGATGTTTTCCTTCAGAAAACTTGTAGATCTGGTGCTTAGAGATATGGTTTAGTGGTGGACTTGGCAGTGTTGGATTAATGGTTGGACTCAATGATCTTAAAGGTCTTTTCCAACCTAAATGATTCTGTGATTCTTGAATACTGTAGATAACTGTGAGAACAGTCATATGCTACAACTATTAATAAATTGTCTGCGAATGATGGTTGAAAATGCAGAATTTTGAAGAGGACTGGTAATGTCAGAATAATCTCTCGGGCATCGATTAAAAGCAATACTGAAAGTGTGTCCTCGTACTTGGAATTTTGCTGATGATTTTATTCCACGTGTGAAGGCAGCCGGAGAAGACGCACTGCAGTGGTCCAAGAGCCCACAACTCCCATGCAGCAAGCAGTCCCTGATCAAACTCCTAATCAGGTTCATGCTTTGTTTTTTTCACGTTTTCCTGGTTCCAGCTCTCCCTTCTGCAAGCGCCCAGCTGCCAGCAACATTTGTCTTTCCTCCAGGCACAGCCTTTCAGGCTTTTGGCATGGGGCTGCTGAACTCCAGACTTCCCTGTTCTATCTGCTGGACTCTCCGTCATACCATTCAAGGTGCAGCACCCTCGGTTGCCAGCCTTGCAAAGGAGCTGCATCTCTCCTGGGCTCCTGCTGGGAGTTGGTGTCCCAGCCTGCCTCATGTCCTGCAGTGGTGCTGTGCACGCAGGCTCTGGGGGTGTTGTCTCATTTGGGCTGTGCAGCACTCCCTGTACAGGCTCAGAGGCTGCTCTTTCCCCAGAGGTTCGTATTCCGTACGTGGTGCCTTGCTTTGGTTCAAAACACAAAATGGGTGATCACATTTTTCTGAGAGGAAGATTTTCAGCATTTCTGAAAGTTGTTATGTGCAGCTCTTGGTGATGTTTTGTTTTTTTCCTGAATCACCAAATTATCACTTCCACAGTGATATTATTATTACAGCTTCCTTCCACAGTGCTGTAAGTCCATATCCTTTTTACTCTTCCTCAGAGTAAAAGCGTAGTCTTTGCTGTGAAAACCTGCCTGTGTCTCCTGTTCCTCTTTTTCCAGAGCTTCTGGCTGTCACCAGAACCCTTTTGAAACCTACCCCTGTGGTCTGTGATGATGTGTTTCCATTACTCACTTCCCCATCACTGAGAGAAGCTGTAGGAGCAGGAGGAACTTGTCCTTTTGGCTTTCACTGAGCTGTTGCTTCAGAGAGTTTCCACCTGAATAATAGGGCACGAAGATTTAACTTGCATGCTTGCAACAACCTTGGCCAAAGTAGGGTGGGCTCACAATGCTGAATTGTGGGGGATTTTTTTTCAATTTTATTTTCTGCTCTTTTCCCCCCATCCATTCCCAAAAGTGCATGGCTTTCCATTTTTAGTATCTGTGTTTTGCTAAAGTAAGTGTGAGGTGTGGCAAGCACACCTGGCTCAAAAAGCAGCCCTTGGAGTTCAATGTTATAAGAAAGAACATTTCCCAGCAGGTTATGAGGGGAGCGTTGAGCACATTTAAGCCTTGGAGATACACAGCAGCAAGAAGCTGGTGTTTAACAAAGAGGGAGGCAAGGTGAAGGCACTGGCTGGAGTGTTTCTGAGCCACCCAGTACGCATCTTCCTGCACACTGGGGCTGTGATTTGTGTGCTTTTGTGGTTCTCTGCCGTCAGCTTTCCCAGATCATACATATGGGTAATGTTAGAGAATTGCCATTACCCCAGAAAAATGGTTGATATTACATACAGAGTGTTTTCACTAATGTGCAGGGTGATTTATTGAAGCAGGAGATTAACAGGGTTACACTCTTTTTTCTTTTTTTAATGACTAATCATGAACTAGATGGTGAAAAATATGGCCAAGATGACTGCAGAAGATAAACAGCCAGGTTGTATTTCACAGGTAGCATTGCCGTTCCGGGAAGCGAGGTAGATAATTTCTAGAAGATGAGGGACAGGCCAGCAGCATTCAGTGTATTAGGAGTAAGTTCATTTGAGAGAAATCTGAGTTGATAAAAACTAAAGTTTTGGAAGTCATACAGATGAGGAGACAAAGGATCTCAAAATTTTTGTTCCTTGGGGAAAAAAGTGGGAATGTGGTAATAACATATCCAGAAAGACCACAGAGGGAAGGGCAGCACTTACTAAGCTTAGTTCTAGCAAGAACAAAAATGAAACACTCTTCAGCATGGAGTGGAAGTCTGAGCACTCGAGATATGGAATGAGAGGTGCTGTGGCGCAGTTTGGTTTTGAAGGACTCGGAAATGCTTGTGGAGAACCTGTGTCTCCAATGTAAATACAAAGTTTTATACATGGTGAGTGTCTATCAGGGTTTTATCGTGTTGTGATCACGATGAAGGGCACATAACTCATGTAACAGACATGGAACGTTGGGTATCAACCCAAATAAAAGCAAGAGAGAAGACTTGGATGAGGAGTGCCTGCAGAAGGTTGGATGGGAATGGGTGCCTTGGGAGGAACGTTGTCGCTTGGCACAAGGCAGAAACCAGTGACCACAGCCAAGAGTGTTCAGTCTGGTGCAGTCAAAATCTGTTCTCCAAAGTTTCCTTAACTTTCTTTTTCATCAAATTATTACCAATGCTCACAGTTCAAACTGCTGGTGTTTCATTCCTACAGGTGTCCTGGAGTTGTAGGTGATCTCCTCTCCACATTTGTTGTTGACATTTTACTGCTTGTCTTTATTTGATGTCAAATAGAATAATCAAAACCACTGATGCATTTAGTAGACAACTCTTAGCTCAAAAATTATTGAATTTGCCATACGCTTGAAGAATGAATAAATAATCAGTAAAAAATGAGTTTTGGGAGCATCTGAAAAGGACTGATTAAGATTGGCTTTCATCAACATTATAATTTACTTTTGTAAGCTTTTTTTTAAGGCTTTGTTTATTGGATGATTTAAATATTTAGTAAATACATTTCTTTTGAAATTAATGAAGAAGTACAAGAGAGAGTTTTATATACCAAAAACATTAGATGCGAGATTGTGTTATGTCATTTTGGGATTTAATATTAAATATATGTGGGGGAAAAATTTCATTCTTTAGCCATTTCTCATTAAAAAGCTTTATCAAAGCCAGCTTGATTTGATTTTAACAGGAAACCACTAATTGGCATTTGGTGAAAGTTGTTCCCACACAGGGAGGAGTACCCCTATGAAACTGTTATTTTTCATTTAATTATCACTTTGAGGATTGCTGAGAAACAAGCAAATGTGTTAGACATTTTCCCTGACAACCTAAATATTCCTGTAAAATGCACTTTGGATCTCAGCTCTCTTTTGTCACTTTTGTCCGCTGTCTCTTCATGAATGCTTAGCCTGAAACTCAACTCAACTTTAAAAAGGGATAAATTCCCTCTGTCTCTTCCCCAAAAACACTCCCCGGTGCCTTTCCTTCTTAATTGCCGTGCTCATCACTGTCCCACGTGCTAGACAGGTGGGTAACCTGAGCTTCATCGTTGAGTCAGACCTCAAAATACACAAGATTTGATCTGGGCTTTCACCTGAAGTTCTCTGAGACAACTGCTGTGTGCACGCACTGGTGTGAGGTGCCACCTCCCTGCAGCTGTTTGCATTTCACTGCTCGGTATCTCAAGCCATAATTGTAATCAGAAGAAAATGTGGAGTTTTCATTAAAATATTATAAGATTTCTCATTAAGTGGGCATGTAATTACTCAAAATAGTATTCTTCCTGAGTGGTTTCTTGTTATACTGAAAGGACATCTGAAGTAAGGTCCTGTTGACAGTCTAGTAGTAATTGTAATGATTACATGTATAACAAAGTAGAGAGTAAATATGTAAATCTACAGATTTGGATCAGAACTCAAAAGCTTCAGTTGTAGTGTCGGAAACCAACGCGATTGGCATTTTTGGTACAGTGCAGACTGGGATGTTGAGAAGTGCAAGCTGAGGCATGGAGAAATGGGACACCTGAGAGCAGCTGCTGAGGGACGGCAGGGAAGAAAGGAGCACAGTTTGTGTGATGATTGTAAGTTAGAGTCAGCGAGGTGAAATTGTTGCAAAAACAGGCAAGTCTTATGTGATGCCAAGGAATCACTCTGTTTCTTGTCAGAGCTGGCAAGTGTGGGCCTGATGTTTGTGTCTGGTTTCAGCACTTCTGGGCAGGGTGGTGGGGATGGGGCAGCCTTGCAAAATTGTCACGTATGTTCCTGTGCCAGTTGGTGGGATTTCAGTACCTGTGGTGCCTTTGTGAAGTGAAGGACATGACTCTCATCTCTTCTGGGACTTGTCCAGCGTGAACATATCTACTGTGTCCCTTGATAACCTATTCTGTTTTTTCACATCAGGTCTTTACTTTTAGAAAGGTTCCTTTAAGATCTAAACTGAGCCTTCCTTCCTGAAATTTCGTATCATGTGCCTGCAGAAAGGTGTATACAGATCAGAGACTGTCTGAGGAAGAACGAGGCTAAGAAGATGCCTAGGAAAACAAGAAAAGAAGGAGTCAAAGAAATTCATTTCATGTTAGTGTAGAAGGGAGAGACATATTGAGGAGGTCATGATATCAGTCTTTCAATTCAAAAAGAGGTGTAAAAGAGGACAGGAATGATAAGTTGTTCTTTATGACCACTGAGGGAATGATGAAGAGAAATCAACTTTACTGCAGAAAAAAATGATGCAACATTGGAGATGCTGGGAGAACACCGAGTGGTTAGATGTTGGAGGAAGATGTGGGATATTGTGGAATTCCCTTTATTGGAGATTAATAACATACTGAGTTGGGCAGAGTACAGTAGATCCTGCTCAAGGCGATAGGATAAAGCACTTCGGATATATTGCTTCCGTGCTTTACGGGCCTGTGCTCGAGCAGCCTTGCACTGCATCGTGTATTAGAGTCTGCTCCAAAGAAAGCAAAATGCCAACACTTCTGAGGTCATTCTATAAGTAACCAAAATAATATTTACCTAGTTGCAGTCTGTTTTTATTAGGAGTTTAAATCCGACTAGAATAAAGAACCAAAATGCGTCTAGGTGAACATAATAAAAATAGTACACAATTACTATTAAAATGTACATCAGAAGCTCTTTCTTCCATCTGTGCTGTACCTCCCTTTTTAGTATCCAAATGTAAACCAAGAATAAGAATTGCACTTATGGATGGTCCTGGCTCTTTGCAGGGTCTGACCAAAGGCAAATAAAAGGTGACATTTCCATAGATCAGGCTTCATGCACGTTTACTCCTTGTCTTTAAGCTGTCCAATCCTGTCAGATTAAAGTGTTATTTATTAATTAGTAAGCAGTATGCCAAACTATGTCATTGTTTCAGTTATGCCTTCCATTTCCTTCTACTGAATTCAATCATTGGATTTGAGCTTATTGTCCAGTAAAACTTCCTTCTGCCAGTGGAGGATAAGAAGTTAGGAAATTTTCATTGCTTTGATAATTAGACTACTGATTCCTCAGGCTCAACAACAAGCGATAGCATTTTCTATCACTTTTTCCTCTGGGTCACAGCTGTCAGAAACAGATTTTAAAATTTATTTTTCAGTGTGAAGCCAGGACCTTTGTTTTCTTCCTCACCAGTTGCAGTCTTCCTTTCTTTGCATATTTAGACAAACCACTGGGTCTCTTCAGCATATCCCAAACGCCACTGCAGAAATCACCCTTGAAAGGCTTCTGCTTTGCAGACTTCTCTTTGCAAGAGTCAAGTCCTTTTGGCAGTGTGTCTTACATAATAAAGTAATTCCGTGCTCTTCTTTTAAGTCCCTGTGCAAGCTGTCCCTGCTTCAGTAGTTGCTTTTCATTTGCTTCCTCCCCTTGGTCTATCCAGTTAAAGCAGTGACTCATCTGCTTGCCCATGTGCCTGCCAGATTTGTACCTGATCCTTCCTCTCACACAAGGCACAACAGGAGTTGGACTTGTGGATCCTTGCGGGCCCCCTCCAGCTCAGGATGTTCTATGATTCTAATCCTTGGGGTCACATTTAGAGGTTCTTCCTCTTCTGTAGCTACCTGAAAATCAGTGGTTTCCTTGCCAAAGTGGGTAATGGGTTTTATGGAAGCTTTAGGGTCCTATCTTGGTTGTTCCTTCTGTGTTTCTGGCAGGAAAGAAGTGTGCCTGAGTGCACTTTGTAGGGAAAACGGGATGATGCTGTAAGATCTCGTTTGCATTACTGCTTTTCACTTTATTCCATGCATTTCCAGGCATATGTGTGTGTGTGTACATATGAAGTCTGTATTATTGTCTAGAAATTTCTCAGCAAAATCTCATTCCCATTGTGCTAGACAACTAAGTGAAAAAACGTCTGTACCAAGATAGCTCAAAATTTTCATGTCAAGATACAACAGATTTGGGGGAAGGGAAAACACTATTTGTGGTAGCAGTAAAATAGCTAATGAGAACAGATGTCAGCTCATTGAAGTAAGTGAGGCAAAGTCACCAGGCAAACATGATGAAAAGATTCAGAGGAGGGGAAAGTGGCATTTTGATGGAGCATTTATCTGCACGAAGGTGGAGGCGCTGGGTGAGGGCTCAGAGAGGAGCCTACCCAAAGGCTGTCAGAGCTGCCTCGAGGGGAGAATCGGCACCTTTGGTGACTGTGGTGCAGCAAGGTCCTGGGGGTTATTTTTGGAGAGCAGAGGCAGGTGGCAGTGGCAAGGTGTGCAAAGAAACCCTCAAGCATTCGGCATGGGGTGGAAGGGAGAAAGCTGTCAGCTGTGGAGGTTGGGAAGGAGGGGGTGGTCGTAGCTCAGGTGTGGAGCTCGGGCACTGGAGTTTGGACCTGAATGGAGGAGCCCAAGGGTTTGAAATGCAGGTGTTCGCTGGTGTGGGTACAGAGCCAGCAGGGTTAGAGGTGGTCACGGTGGGTTTGTTTTGCAGCATATTGTCTACCCTCAGGCTGCCTGGACCACTAGCGGTACAGGACACACTTGGAAATGATCCCAAATTGTACCTCGTTTGAAGTGCATATAGTGATCCTCCTCCTCTGCCTTTGTCTTTTACGTTTTGTGTATTTACTCCAATTGCTGCTTTCTCTTCTCCTTTTCAGCTTTTTTAAATCTCTACCACTTTCTGTTTCCTCTGCTGTGTCCACTCTGGTTTCCCCTCTCCCTCTAATGTTCTCTGCTCTACACTAGGGGTAGCATAGGTTCTTATAACGTGCTTTTGATATCCCCTATGGGTTCAAATATGCATAGAATATAATAAAGATCTGTGGGGTCAGGATCAGTTTGGTCCTGGCTCTGGCAGAGCTTTTCATATGTGATTAAATAAAGATCTTAGTCATCTAAATCGTGTCTTTAGGTGTACAAACAAGAAATGTTTTTCTGATGGATGTTAAGGCAAGCTCTGAATATTGTCTTTAAAAAAAAATAAATTTAGATTCCAGGGGATTGTCATTGCAAGTCTTGTATTTCACCCTACACAGAACTATAGCTAATTTTCTATACTTCAGATTTAGCTTACTTTTTTACTTTCAGAGTACTGGAAGCGAGCATGAATCTGCAGAGCATTTTACATTGTTCATTTGCTAAATTTGAACACTAGTACAATTCTACAAACAAGATACTACTCTCTTAGAAATCTGCTGAATTAAATCATAATATTTTTGGAGGTTTATCTACTATTAAAAACATTTTTTTCTTTGACATTTCTGGATCCCAGTTTTTTAGGAGTAATACAATGAAGATTACTGGTTTTGAGCCTATGAAAAATAGTGATTGGGTGCGTGGAGTCCATAACTTAATCTGTGCATATTCCCTGGGTGCAAAGGGAATATATTATATCTATAATCTGCATGTATTATCTCACTCTAGACCCAACTTGTATAGCATGTATAAGTTTACTATGATATTTTTAAAAAGAGAGTATGGTAGTTTACCTATCTCGTAACTACCTTAAACCCTCAAACTTTACCATTAAGAGTGAAGAATGCCATGGATTTGTAGCTGATGCTCATGCTAATTTGTATTCCAAAACCAGTTTACAGTAGGGCCAGATAAATGTCCTGTTACTGGACCTAGAGTAGCATTCCCTGTTGCAGATGACTGGAAACCTATTCAGCATCTTACAGATGGCACAAAAACTCTGAGATGGCAGGATCCCTGTTTCAGCTTGGGGACAGGGGACTTCCATGTGAAGGGTCCATACTAAGGAACCACCTGACCAACTGACTTGTGGCTTCTTTGTTCCTGTGTTATACTGTACTTTATTGTTATAGCTACAGAGAATGGCTGTTGGAGGTGCCTTTTTAAAATCCAAGTTTGGGACTTTTCAAATGCTTCACCTTCTTTCTTTTTTTTTTTTTTTTTTTTAATTGGAGCATAAAGACCACCTAAAATACTCAACAAAAGTCATGACAGATATTTGAGATTTTAACCTCAGGTATATCTGCCGTGTCTTTCTCTATTGTTTGTTTTTCTTCACCTATTACTCTACCTAAGGTGATTTAAAAATTGGAGAATTATAATATGATATTCTGGCTGCAATCACACTGAACAGGAGGGACAAGAAGTCCTGCAGTCATTCCTGCAGCCACGTGGATGAAACTTTTGTCCTAACCCCAGACAGCCTTCAGACTTCAGCTTTATCACTTGAAATGCCCCATGCTTGCTCCATCCCCTGGTCCGTGTGGAGAGCCAGGGATTTCGTGAGCATTTCCAGGGAGTAATCCTGATGAGCATGGCTTTTACTCTCCCATTCAGAGGTGGCTCAGTTGCTTTTGTAGTTGGTACTGGAGTGAGAGAGCAAATGTGAAAAACAGCTTTTAAAGAGCGACTCGGAGTATGCACTGCTCAGAGTTTGTATTTAATCTTTACTTGTTGGTTTCTGTGGGAGTTACCAAACCAGTTGAGCTACAGCGCTGGCATGAAGCCAAATGAAAAATACAGTTTTCTTCACTGTAAACATGACTGTCAAGCAGTAATGTTTTTCTCAGCTTCATTTTAAAAGCATTATAATGGAAGAAAATGAAACTAAAACACATTTTTATGCCAGTTTTATACATGGAAGAATGTATAAAACTGAATGGGTTTTTTTTTTCTTTTAATAAAGAACTCTTGGAGAAGAGAACATACAGACTTAAGTATGTGATCAATTATCTGTGTTGCAAGATACTTGATGGAGTTGGTAAACCAACACTTTTTTTTATTCTGGTGTAGTTATGGTGCGAATACATTTTTTTGCCTCTGCAAACATGAAAGATGTGTAGAGTTCTTTATTTTTAGTCCTGTTTTGATGACAGAAAAAAAAATAGTGCCTGATAAACTTAATGAATAATAGCAGCAAACACTAATCTCTATCCACTCCTTCAGGCTTATTTTTAAAATCTGTTTTCAGTGTCCAGTGGCTCTGTTAACTCATCATCAGACATTCAGCTGAGCCTGCTCATCGTTGCTTTGCTTTTGGGATTTATTTTGTTGAAAAATCTGTAGGTCCAGCTTTGCCTTTCTAAGATAAATGCAAACTATGTTTAGTGCTCGCAGTGATTCCACCAAGACATCCTCATGTAGGTGCAGCTGCACCACATGGGGAACAACTGCATTTTCACTTACTTTTCAGAACTGAACTTTCCAAGGTTGTCTGCTTTGCCTGTAACTCCCTCTGTTTTATTTTGAAGAGTGAGGAAAATGCTTGCTTAACAAAATGATCAGCCGCGGCTTTGTAAAATGGGTTTTTGGGTACTGGTGTTGAAAATGGCCTCTTGAAGAATGGGTGTTGTATCCATGTAACTTGATGTGCTGGAGGATAAAAAAATCCTTCAGTTGCGCTTCATTGTTTGAATGAGCTTTTTAAAGAATTTCATAATGGAAAAGTAAGGAGATAGGATTTGAACAGACTTTTAGAAGGATCTTCTCACAATTCCTGTGTCTTGAAACAGAATAAGCTGCAGTGAAACCTTTGCTGACAGATACTTGTCTCGCCTCTTCCTTATAACTTCAAATGGACAGTTATTCCTATGTAACCTGTGCTAATGCTTTTGATAATTAGGAAGTTTTTAAGTAGATGTGGTTAGCTGAACAAAAGAACTTCAGATTTTAGAAGGAGCAGTACGTTGTAATTTGCATATTCAGTCCTTTTATTAAAAAATTCAACTTGCCTCATTTGGTCTGTATGTCTGCAGGCATGGAGAAAATAAGGAATTCTCAAAAGCAGACATACATCCTGTAAGTGAATCAATGAAATTAATTTCCTTCACCTAATTTCCTCCAGCTCTCATAAAGAAAAGTGATAAAAGTTAAACAAAGATCTCTGAAGTTCTCTGTAGGTTACCTGAGGGTTGTTGGTGCTGAGATCAGCCAGGAAGATCCTTCATAGTGTGATGGAAATGACTACAGACTGATGCTGGGATTTGTACTCCCTGCTCCGTGCAGGACGTGCTGCAGTAGCAGTGAATTTTATTCATCTTTTGAACACGATAGTCAAGGAGCATCTCTTTGGGCACCTTCAAGATCTCGTATATGAGTAGCAACGTCACTGTTTTCTCTAGTCTCGTGATTACCCTAATAAATATTTTTTTCCATTGAATCTTGGGATGAACCATCTCCTCCTCCAAGTTCAAGGCACTGTCCCGCCAAGGAAGCCCTGAAAACAACAGGCTATTGTTGCACTTGGGTGTGCATTGTCCTGGACCCTGGGCGTCTGTATCCTGCCTCGCTCACTCCCAGCTGCTGGCTCCGGGCAGGCAGCCCCAGTGTCACGGAAACAGTGAAACATCAATGGCTGCTGTCACCAGAAAAGGTCTGAGGGCAGCAGCAGCAGCTCTGCTGTTGAGGGTGGGTTTCTTAAAACATTGGTTTGTAGAAGAGTAGTGAGGTGGTTCTGTGGGTCTCTTTGGGGAGCTTTCTGCACTGCAAATAAGAGGAGCAGGAGCAAGCTCACAGAACAAGCTTTGAAAGCTTCCCAGGAGGCAGTGGCATGGCATGCTGAGCTGGAGTGGAAGTGAACGTTTTGGAGAGGAGGTGGGGTGAGGTGGAGGTTGTCCAGAAAGGATCCTGGAACTGCAGAAAAGGGGTTCTATTTAAGGAAAGATAAGGGAGGAAAATTGATGATGGGAAAAAACTTGAGGAGGTAAACTTGGGAAAGGATATGGACTGGGAAGGGACTGTTTGCAATAGTATTCCAAGTGGGAGTGGGATAGGCTTGTATTTACTGATGACAGTAAAAGGAATGTTGTAATAATCAAGAGACAGGAAGATAAAAGTCCAGACAAGGGTTTTAGCTGTGTCCAGATAGATAAGAAAGATTATATTTGAGAGAAGTTACTCTGAAAGAGCTGTGAACATTTAAATGTAATTCATTATTTATTGATTTTAAAGGTTTTGTTGTTGTTGTCGTTACGTTTCCCTATTGCAGAAAGGGTGGTGATGGGCTTTTGGCTTGGTTCTTTGTGGTTTTTTTAACAGAATTGTCTTGGTTTTTAATTCCAACTCTTTCCTCATACTATGGCAAAGTTGGGAATGGAAGCCAAAGGGAATGGCTGGCCTCTCTTCAAGGGGTGGAAGCACCATAGCATTGCTGGCTTCTAAGAGTACTTAGTAAAGAAAACTAGGGCAGGTAGCATTAAAGAAAAAAAAAAAAAGGAAATTAAAAGAAAAGGGAAGGCAAATCATCAGAGACATGTTGATAGCAGTGAGAAAGGTGTTACATGAGGTTCAGTCTTTTTTCTTTAAGCGGATAAATATTTAAGCATTATTTCAGAATTATTCAAGAGAAGGGGGCAAAGCTGTTATGGACGTATCAAAGCGGCAAAAGCAAGGGGACTTGACTCCCTTGGGCTGTTCAAAACGGATTGACTACATTTCAACTTGAGGCAAAAGCTTAGGAGGGCTCTGAGTCTGCTAATTTTGTGCGGGTTTCTTTTGATGACCAAATGCAATGGAGAACATGAATTGCAGTCTTGCAGGTGATAAGTGATTACAGTTCTGAAATGTTTAGTTGGCACCGACCACAGTAACTAGGATGTTTTCTGCATGTCTGTATGGAGGCAGATACTGGACATTCTGTCATGTATAAAAACATCCAGTAAAGCAGTGAAAATGAGCTTAGAGGTGTCTTTTGGCCCTTTTTCCAGTGTGATGATGCTGCAGGCAGTGAGGTATTTCCTAAGGCCCTGCGCCTGTTTCGCTTAAGAACTTTGCGATTATACTTCGGCTTCCATTTCCTATATAAAGCCCAGGGTTTTGCCGGCTTTCTGTACTGACTTGGTTCTCGTGCTGCTCATCTTCACAGCCCGGAAGTCCAAAAAGTTGGGGAAATTGAAAGGGATGCACGAGGAGCAGCCCCAGCAGCGGCAGCAGCCACCCCCGCAGAGCCCCGAGGAAGGGACGACGTACATCGCGCCCGTGACCGAGCCCTCCGTCAACACTGCACTTGTCCCCCACATGTCTGCTATCTCACCAGCACTTACTCCCTCTCCTGTTAAGATCCTTGAAAGCATTGAACCGGAGATCGTGTACGCAGGATACGACAGCTCGAAGCCAGACACAGCGGAGTACCTGCTTTCCACCTTAAACCGCCTGGCTGGCAAGCAGATGATTCAGGTGGTGAAGTGGGCAAAGATACTTCCAGGTAGGACCGTGAGTCATCTGGTTAGATGTCACTTCACTGTTTCTTTTAGCTCAAAGAGCTGTTTGCTTGACAAATTGCATCTTGAATTCATGGACTTTGTTGAAAAAAACCCGCACTTGGGGGGTGTGAGATGAACCTCTGAGAGAAGATCGTTGGGTTTTTTTTCTTATTTTATGTAATGTTTGTTTCATGTGTCTGTGATTGATATTTAAAAAGCTTTCATTTTCAATAATAGCCTCTTAAGAAGAAAACATGTTTTGTCACTGTAATGAAAAATTACAGTTTTATTTTTTCCGAAGTGGGAGTGTTGCTCTTGTTCGTGAATACTAGAAAAGTAGTAAGCAATGTGTTTGGTGATGGTTTGACCAGCCCTTGTAGTTCATGGGTATTTTCTGGTTTGATCTCTAGGATTTAGAAACTTGCCTCTCGAGGACCAAATTACTTTAATTCAGTATTCATGGATGTGTCTGTCATCGTTTGCCTTGAGTTGGAGGTCGTACAAACACACAAACAGCCAGTTCCTCTATTTTGCTCCAGACCTGATCTTCGATGAGTAAGTATTCCTTAATGGCCCTTTTCAGTGCAGGCTGGAAGGATTGCTGCCTGTTTGGTTTTACAGACATACTTGCAGTCTAAGAAAATTTCAGCTAATTCTGGCTTAAAAAGCAGCTGAAGTTTTAATTTTTTTCAGTGACTCACTTTTCAATTGCCAAAGCTTTGATTGCTGCCGTCCACTTCTCCTTATGTATGGGGATGTGTTCTCAAACTAGGACCATCCCACTGGTTTGAAATGTGACTGATACCCAACCACGATTTATAGAAAAGAACATTTTTTGGTATCTACTGGAGCCTGGAAAAATATCCAACTTCTAGGAAATGTGAATGTTTAAATTACTGGGGTTTTTCAGAGCAGTCACATAATGGTGCTTTTGTTAACAATATACAGCTGTTCAATGTGTTTTCTTGACAGTCTTAATTACCCTTCTTTGCAACCGTGAAAGAAGCCAAAATGTTTTTTCAGTAATGAAACATAACTTCTTTTATGATGCGTTCAGACAAAAAGAAGGATCAACCATTCCATCTGAGTATGTGTGTTCCTTCATATTTTATGTTTGTGTGTGTTTAGTGCTTTGCTTTTGATGACTATAATTTAATTTCTGTTCCATTCTCCTAGTGTTTATTACAAGACAGTAAAGTCAGAAATCTAAGTGAATGCGCAGGCAGTCAAACGGGGCTTGCATCATTTGCTTATCCCAGAAGATTGGGGGATTTTTCTAGAGGTAAAAAGGAGACATGATCAATAGGATATGGGTGCACTTGGAAAAAAAAAAAAAAAAAAAAAAACCAAAAAACCCAGGAAAAAAATTAAAAAAAAAAAAACTNGTGCACTTGAAAAAAAAAAAAAAAAAAAAAACAAACCAAAAAACCCAGGTAAAGAATTAACAAAAAAATAACTTACCACTTAATCTCCTGGTGCATTTTGAAATCTTTTTCTTGGAAAAGATGCTTTGTTGCTGTCCATCTTAATAGTCTGTCTTTGATTTAGGAATTCCTAAATAATTAATGAGTATGAGATGGGTCCCAAAGCAGTGAGCAATATCAAAGAAGGATTGTTTGGTTTGGGTTTTTTTTTTTTTAAGAGGGGGAACTGATGATCTACTGCATGTGGCTGAAAAGGTAGTGTCAGCCATTTTCCTTGTTGAAAGCACCTCCATTATGACTTGGACATTAGAGAATTGTCACAGGAAAGAAAAAGGTATCTGTAGCTAAAGCTAAGTGAAAATGTGAACTTTGAAGAGTTTGGTTCTCCTGGGGGAATGTAGACTAAAAGTTCAAACACAAAAGCAGCTTTCCCTCATCTCAAGAAAGTCAGTCAGGGGGTCAGAATTTATTGGACAGAGAAATCAATCCTGCTTGCAAATAAAAGTGTGTGTATTGCTTGCTCTTGTTATACTGCAGCTTGAAGCAACTTCGAGAATTTGAGATCAATTGTGAGTTTTATGCTGCAAGCCTTGAAGATAGGTGCCTGTAGAGTTATACTGAGGTTGAGGTAGGGATCCAGTTGGAAAACGGAGTGCAAAATGAAAACATCCCAAACCAGATACCTATGTGAGAGAGTTCTCTGGCCTCCTGCGTATTTGGAAATATACTCAGAGAAGGCAATTGTTTCTAAATAGAGAAAAAAAAAATTTGCCAGGAGATGTGAGAGGGGGACAGGGGCTTTTGAAGTAGCTAATCAGGGCAAGAAATTTCCTTGGAGGTAAAAGAGTAGGAGTTTGGTGTTCACTCTGAAACAGTAATGGACATATCTCTGGAACAGGAAGGGTTTTCTCGCTTTGCTCATGTTTCATACTCAGCGGGCATCATGGCAGGCATTTGTTCCCAGTTTCTCATGTTGCCACTCAGGATGGTGGTTGAGACTGCATTTGCAGTCCGAGATTAGGGCTCTCTCACAATGGGAAGTTGTTGAGAAACTGCAGAGAGCCAGTGGAGGTTGGCCAAAGTGGTCAGGGCCGATTGGGACAGTGAGGGACCTGACGGTGCGGCGCGGATTTAATTGCAGCCTTCAGCTTCCGAATGAGTTGTAGAAAAGATGAAGTCTGGCTCTTCATGGAGGTGCTCAGTGGAAGAATGAGAGTTTGTAATCCCAAGTTTGGGACAACACGCCGCCTCCTAGGCAGCAGGAGAAGGCATTTCCTAACAAGATGGTGAAACAGCCGAGCAGGTGCCCAGAGAGACCTTGGAGTCTCTGTCTCAGAAGATGTGCAAGCCCTCACTGGGCAAAGCCCCAAGCAGCCTGCTCCAACTTTGAAATTAACTCTGCAGGGAACAGAGGGTTGGCCTTGAGACCTCCAGAGGTCCCTCCCAAGCTACTGTTTTGTGATTCTAAGTTAAGAGATGCAGTCCTTTTTCCAATTTTGAGGTACGGCCAGAGATGGATTACTAGAATTGTGCAAGCCGGTCAATACAGTTCAGTGTAGAAACCATTCCCATAATACAAAATACAGTACATATTCCCGTTTGTGAAGTGCTTTGAAGCTTTGCTCTGAAATTGCTGAAAGCTGGTCTTACCTTTGCTTTTTGAGTGCCATGAACTTGGAAATGTGCTGTGTAATTGTAAGCACTGGCCTTTGTTTCTGTGCCACAGGGTTTATTAGGCCTCCCTGAGGTTTACTTGGTGAAACTTTCTGAGCGTTTTACTGCCCTTGGCATTTTAGGACATTTATTAATTGATGCAGAATGAAAGGGAGATGCTTTACAATGCCTTTCCTTCTGCTGGTTTGAGAGAGTTACGTTTCTGGCCAAGATTTTCTTGGTATTTCTTCATGTTATGTCTGCAGAGGTCATTTCCCGTCTCTGTGCAAGAAAAAATAAGAAATTTCCCTGACCAGGCCCTTGGTGCCCCAGAGGGTTCAGCATTTTCTTCAATGAACAGTTAAAAAGGAGTGAAAGTAGAGGTTGGCATTAGTGGAATTATGTGGCTTTGTTTTACGTTAAATGAATTTTCCGCTTACTCTTAACTACTGTGAATAAAAGGAAGTCGTAATGTTTCTGGAGGGCCATGATATATGATCTTGTTTTCTTTCTTATTCTGAAGGCCTGTAAACAAGGCCAACAACAAATGAGGATCCCTGTTGTTAATAGCTGTTAAGTGTAACTTTGATTGTGTACAGTGCAAAATGCCTCCCTACTCGTATGCGGTTTGATTTCCTGTTAGGCTTGTGGACGACTGGAAATATTTGTCCGCCTTTATTTAGTCATGCTACATATCTAATTAAGTGTACTGTTTGTCTTTATGGTTCGGGCATATATTCCATTGATTTAATTGGGCTTAACTGAACACGAAGATTTTAACCGAGGGATAAGAAAATGGCTGCTCAGCCTGTGACAGAAATGCCTAACAAACAGCCTGAAAAGAGGCTTAAAATAGACCAGTGTGTTTTATGTTGTGTTCGTGTAAATTATGGCATGTGCAGTTTTTTAGTCCATTTCTTTTGTAACGTCGTAGTTGTGATCAAAACCAATATTCTGTAGATACGTCTTTGGTTTTAATCCACAGTAAATCGTCAGAAGACTGTCATGTCCATGACGCCACATAATTCCTATTGAGGGTAAACACTCTTAAAGAATGACTGCTGCATATGGGATAACACTCAAAAGGTGTTGTAGTTACGTTCTTAAGGCTGTGCAAACTCAAATTCAAGAAGTTGCAAAATTCCAAAATTAAGGTGGTCCGTGAAATCATAGTTTAAGCCCTTTGGGTACGTGCTTTGAAGACTGTATCCATAACAAAACCCTTAAGTTATACTATCCCGTAATATTTTTCCCATGTGACTCCTTTGATCAGGTTGGATGAGATGTAAGGATTATGGAGTGAGACACTCTTGGAGGTTTTTCTTCATTTGTTGTCATTGAGGAAGCCTTACCTTGAATGGATCTAGGGATTTGGGAGAACAGAGATATTAATGGGGAAGATTTTCTTAAGACATGGCAAACGACTGTCCCTAATTCAAACCCTAAGCTCTGAGACTTTTCGAGTTCCTACTGCAAAAGTAACAGAAATCCTGCAAGAAAAAGGGAAAAAAAAAGTCTTTCATTTATTTAACTCAAGGGAGGGAGAAAATTTCTCTTTAAGATTTAACCAAAGACTTTAGCTGAAATTTCCTAATCTAATTCAACCTGAGGCAGGCACGTGCATGGATAATTTAAGTCCAGAGCGTTCAGTGGGTGAAATCATACGCAATTGAAAGCAGGAAACCAAGCAGTGCTGGAATGGGTGCAAGAACAAAGCAAGGGATGTACAAAACCCCATGGTTTGTAACGCCAGCTTATTTTCAGGGATTCTGGCTGAAGCTGTGCAAAATGAACTCTTTACTACAGAGGGAGCAGGCTTAAACAGGATTTTTAAGACGTGCTTCTGGAATGTAGGGAAGTCAGTTGCAGCTTCCATTGGTCTTTCCCTTACTGGATGAATTAATCATAGAACTGATGGCTAAAAGGACTCTTCCCCTGGCTTTGCCCTTTTGAAGGAAAAGCCCTCAACGTTTTTGAAAAGAGGTGGTGTGTGTGCCAGTTCATGTCTACGAGAAATCTGATGAGCCCAGCTTTTCAAAAGTAGGAGTTTCTGTCTTTGCAGTGCAGAAGTCAGATGCCTGAATTCCAGAGGAAGGAAAGGGATGCTCCTTCTTGCTCAGGTTTTAACGGGCTCAGGCAGTTGCTGTCCCGCCGGCTACTGGTGACAACATCCCAGGTATCTGCTTCCACCCATACATTAAGTCAGGGCATTGGCTGGCAACCTTTCAGAGGCTCAGGAAGGAATAAAAAGCATTTACAAGTGCGGCACTGCCAACAGAAACCCAGCAGGAGCCAAGGCACAGAATGGCAGGGATCCTCACTCACACAACGTGGGAAACCAGTGGGAGCCGTGGGACATGGGCTGCCTTTGGGGCCATGGCTCGTGCTCCCAGCACATCTCCTCCTCCCAGCTGGAAGCCAGAAGCTGCATCCCTCATGGCAAGCTGTACTGCTTATCCATTCCTTCCCCTAAGGAAGATGCATGGTGGCTTCTTATTTCACCATAAGGCAAAACCACAGCTGATGGCATTGATGATGAATATTAAAACTCAAGCCCTGCTCCTCCTCTGTATATTGGTTTGTGCTGGCATAAAAACCCCAGAGGGACGGCCCAACCCTGGAATTCCCCCACAGGTCTTGATTTATTTTTTGCTTTTAGGTTTAACATGGTTTCTTTGTAGATTTCTGAATCCTCAGGGACTTCTGAAAAGACTCACGATTTCAAAATAATTTCCTATTTTTAGCAAATTTACCCAAATTGCCTTATTTACCATTCCAGCCTCACCTGGTTGTAAAACAGCAGCGATGTGGGTTACTGAGAGAGTTGAGCGATGCTGAGACACACGGTGCGGAGACTCTTTAGTACGTTAAAGTACAGCATCAATATTTCAACAGTATTTTGCAAATGCACTGCATGACTAATGTGCTGTGTGTTTTCTTGCTCTTTTGATTTTTCTCAGTTTGTCGTCTGCGGCATAAAGAATAAATCATAGGTGCAGAAGTGCGCAGGTTCTGAATTTCCTGGCCATTGCACTTTATTCTGTCGTTGGCTTTTTACCCCAGTCAAGGACTTGAGGGTTTGCCTGATGAAAACCAGCACTAGGCATGGCATGAGGTATCCAAAATTATTGAACTTGAAAAACTGAGTTTAAAACTGGGGCCAAGTTTTCGCAAGCATTTGGAACAGTTAGGCCATTTTTCCATTTCTGAAGTTATTGTGTTAGATCATATGCAGCTCAGTCCTTACAGTAAAAAGGTTTCAGTAGAAGCTGCACTTTACTGAATATTATGTACAAAACATTAAGAGCAGAATATACTGATGGATGTATATATAGATGTATATTTTACATTTTTTTAAAAGTACATACTATGTATGTAATGTGGTTTTAACAAACTAACAAAGTTTATTACAAATTAATATAAACACATCCTTTACAGTGTAAGATTTCGCTCCCAGTAAAATAAAAATGTAGTGTTGCAAGCATCTCTCATGCTGTGCCTTTGGTAATTGCCCCAAGTGTGAAGTTTTAAAGTTTAGAAGGAGACAGAGGTTGGTATTGGCAATAGATGAACAATAGAGAATACATTTTTCAAATGAGAAAGCTGAGGGAGAGCAAATGAGGTAGGGAGGGGCAGGAAAAACAGCTTCAGTACAAGGGGATTTCTAGGAAGTTTCTGTGCTAGTGTTGCATGGGACGTGGATGGGCAGAGGATGTTGTAACATTGAGGAAAGCCATAAAATAGAATTAAGACGTAGCTCAGCTGAACAGCTAAGTTTGTATTTAAAATCTGCATTTAATAATTATGTATGTTTTATTAGTAAATAACATTTTCATTACATTCCTAAATCCCCTCATAATATGCTTGTGGAAGCTGGGACCATTAGGCTTTGATGTTGCGTAAGGCAGCGCAAGGATGCAGCAGCCTCTCTGTGCCCTTTCAGTGCTGAAGCCTCTAAGTCTTCCCGGTATTCTGATTTCTATGGTAACAGCAGGAAGATAAACGTAATAAAATAAGCTGAATAATTAAAAACACCTTTTTTTTTTTTCTTCTTCTTTTTTTAACCTCATATACCTCAGGGCTTGGGGGGGATAATTAGTTAGGTCATCTCTGAATGGTGATAAAGCCAATAAGTAACTTCTCTTATTGTTTAAATGATTACTTTTTCGCTTTTACGTTTGGCAGGATGATGGCTGTTAACCCTTTTGTCTTCTCTTGCAATCTGTTAATCCTGTAGTTTCTAAATTTAGGTACATTTTTGTAATCTCCGTCATCTGGCAGTCTCCAAATCCCTCGTTTTTAATTATTATTGCCACAACGAGAGTTGGTAGGAGTTGTCAGTGTTCATTCTTTGCTGATAAATAACGTGTGTGATCGCTGGTCTTGTTAAAAGGTCAGCAAGCGCTCCTTGGTGATCCTCCCTGCATGGTTTTTGCTTGCATGTATTATTTTTGGTGAGGAATCCTGCAGACATGCAAAGTGTCAGCGCAGTGGGAAGTGAAGATCTTCATCAGTAAATTTTTTATATACATTGTTACTACTATTTACTTTTTCATAAAGCGCGGCTCAGTTCCCATCCAGAGAAGTACATAAAGGGATTTTGTTACATACCCACCCCACAGCAGTGCAGACAGAAAATGAAATTTTGGAAAACTGCTGTCATACCTGTACATAGTAGATGTAACGTGCTTCAGGCTAGATTTTCCAAGTCTTTATTTTGGGCTTTTTTTCTTTGTGAACAGGTCATTGGTTGGGCAAAGCAATAGATTTGGTTTCTTTGCATAGATTTCTAAAGGCTCTGCCTTTTCTAGAGTGTTTTGGTTCAAACTGGGAAGCTGCAAAGGAAAACAGGAGATACAGTAGTTTTAAGAAGATCTGTAAGAATGGGGAAATGTCAGAAACTGTCCCTCTAGCACAGTTTGTCATCCTTTAAATTGGCCAAACAAAGTTTAAGATCAGGACAAGGGGCTTCTTCATTTGCCTGTTCTAGCAGTGATTCAGGTACTTTCTGTGAGATTGCATTCGGACAGTTGTGCTCAATAACCCTTCTGTGTCTTTCTCTGTGAATTTGCCTGGTACCTCTTTGAATACATTTATAATCTTGATGTCTAAAATGTTCCGTGGCAGTTGCTTCTGCAATTTTATTAGGCATATTTGTTTGTTGGAGATGTTTCTGAAGCAGGTGGCTGGTAATTTAATGGAGTGCCACTTCATTCCTGTGTTTGCAGTAACAGTGGATATAATCCTTCTCATCCCATGCATGCATGCATCACTTAGATCCCCACTGAGTCCTGTTGTTTCTTCTGTGAGCTGAAGAATCAGTGAGTCAGTTTGATCTCCCCTTGTATATCAGTTGTCTGCTATCTCGGGCCATCCTCAGCTCCTCCCTTTCATGCTTTGTATTAATTTTGGGAGGAGACCAGACTGACACGCTGGGTTCGGAGCACAGTGGATGCAGAAACAAAACTACAATTTCTGTCTTGCTCTCGACTCTTCTCTCACGTCATTGCTTTTTTTGACAAACACTGAGCAAATATTTTCAAAAGGCAGAAGCCCAAAAAACCTGTCCCAAGTTACACCTAAAACTCTTTATTGTGTGTTTGTTAATCCAGTTATTTTGTGTGTGTGATGGGAGATTTTTATGCTGTCTGCGTTGTCCAATCGGTGATTTTCATCTTCCATTCTGTCAGCCAGCCACACAGACTTGCAGGATTTTTCAGCAGTCTTTCACAGGCAGCTCTCGATTTCATCGTCTGGAGTCATCAGCGAGCTCTGTCACCTCCAGAGGTCTGATTTTTCTCACATGATGGATGAGCGCAGTTCTCAGCCCAGGCCCCAGCGTGGAGCTCTGTGAGACTTCCCTGGTAACCTGCATTGCTTGTGAGAGATGTCCATTTGTTATTACCCTTGGTCTCCTATTTTTAAGCTGCTAATAATCCACGAAGAGACGACCTCCTTATCCCTAAGCTCTCTTTAAGAGCTTTCAGGAGATCTTTTTAATAGCTTTAAAATCCAACCCTGCCGTGATTGCATCCTCCCATACGTCCTGATGCAAGGCAGTGTGCAGGTCCTAGACCAGTAATTACCCACGCTGGCACGCTGACAGAATTTATTAGAGCCCATACCCAAGCTGCATGCCCCAGTTTCCTTTGTGTGGAAACCAGGGCGGGGAGAGGAGGAGGAGGAGGAGAGGGTTGGTGTTTGCTTAGGTCTCACCCCATATGGCTGTGGGATGCAGCTAGACCTGGCATGTGCAAAGCATTTCCGTCGTGCAGACGTCGCCTGCATCCACCAGAATGTCCTCGTGCTATCATCAGAGTGCCCTCACAGATTCGTGAGACGTGACCTCTCTCTGCCAAAGTTGTGCTGACTTTCTTCCCTTACAGCATGTTTATTTATCAATTCATGCTCCTCTTTCAATGGTTTTGCTCGATATAGAACTGGAGCTTACTAGCCTCTGGTCTCTCGAGTGCTCCCTTCCCACTCCCAGACCCGTTTTAAGAAATCAGTCACGTTTGTCGCCTTCCACGACTTTTATAAGGGCAATTTAAGCAATAAGCTGCACAGCACAGTTAGTAGTTCAGCAATTCCGTATTTAAGTTGCTTTACAGCTCGTGGATGGATGCCATCTGGTCTTGGTGATTTATTACTATTCATTTTACTGTATTTTTTTTTTTCTTTCTAAACCCTCTTCTACTTGCACTTGAATCTGAAACTATTTCTCACTCTTGCTTACTGAAAAGGGAGAGTGGTGCAGAGCCTTACTGGGCTCTTCTACTGATGCAAAGATTTTTTTTAACTTTTCTGATCTTTCTCAAACGCTTCATTTTCATCTTGCTCATCAGTTGGCCCAGTGGATGTTCTGGCAGGTTTCCAGCTTGCGATGCGTTCAAAAGGATTTGACTGTTAGTTTTTACGACTTTAATATAAAGACTTGCCCAATGACTTTACATTTAGCATAGACCATAATTATGCTCTCCTGGTATTGTCTCAGCATGACTTTGGGACATCCGCAAGCATTTTGGGAGGGTTTCTTCTCGCTTCTCTCAAGGTCTTAGAATAGAGGTTTGTTCCTTGCAAGTGTCTGAATGTGGTGCTGCTTTAATCTTCCTGCACATCGATGAGCTGTTTGCTGGCCTCTCCAAATGCCTTTCACAGGCACCGTGCTTTCTTCTGCTGCTTCCCCTGTAGAGTTAAATAGGAGCGAAAGAAAATTTAGGAAGTCGTTTTTCTAAACTGGCATGAGAGGAAGACGTGCCTCAGTTGACTTCCAGAAAATGCCAGGCTTCGCGTGACAGCACGAACAAAGTCTTAATTTTTGAGGCATTGTTGGCGTAAAAGGAGAATTGCTGCTGCATGTGGAATATAGCAGTAATTTTGTTGATGAACCACTGCAAGTGACAATGAGCCCTGGCAGAACGGATGTGTAAAACAATACCTAATGGGCACCTTTTCTGGCTCTCAGTACCTTTCTCTGATGAACTTTGAAATGGGGTATTTATTGTCATGTGTACATTCTCATCGCTTATTATTGAATGTGTTATTGAAAAAGCATTTTGGTAAAGGCATAATTATGTATTTTCTCATTTAAACTGCGATTTGTCTCTTTTGAAATGCAAATGCAAACCAAAAGAGAGTATTTGGTATCAGCATTCTGCTAAGTGCATAATTAACTGTTAATACCAGCATATACTTGGGTTTTTTTGCTATTGATGTGCTTGGGATTTTAGGGTTACATAACTGGGTGATTATTAAGTTGGATTTTATCACAAGTTCTCTGTTAGCGATTGAGAGCTGAAACTCTCCTTTGGCAATCATTATCCATGGGCTGTTGCCAATTCCTTTGTTGATAGGCATATAACAGGAGGACACTTGGCTGGAACTTTTAAAGCAGCTCTAAATTTCTTCATATCACTTAACGGGGATGGTATTCTCTAGGGTCACCATGACGATTTTCTTGTGAGAAAACTAATTTTGAGACTTGACTTCTGTAAGTTCAGTTTAAAATTGCCAAGTTGAATTTAAAAATTGCCAATTGCCTGGGTGGCTAAAGGCCACAAAATACCAGCTTAATGTCTGTAGATTTGTTTAATGTGCAATCATCTTCCTTGTCTGATTATCAGTGTTCACCACGGGTGGTCCTGAGTCCAGTCACTGTTTTGTCCTGGGTCTGGCAGTGCCCAAATTGGCCATTGGTATAAAGTAACAGGTACTGGAAGGAGATGACTCTAAAGCTTTGCTTTAGGAGTTGAAGGCAAAGTGTTGAAGGGAGTGTGTTTTGTCTCTTTCTGCTGTGGCTTGCAGAGCAAGCAGAGATCAGGAACTGCTGAATAAAAAATATATACCAAATGAAAAGTCACAACTGAATTTTGCCTGAATCCTGCATGTATTTTGGCTTGGATTTTGATCAGTGTGTTTAAGTTAATGAGGCTGCTCCAGTACTGGTGACTTCAATGGCATTTTTAATGGCTTCAGGATGGGACACAAGTAGTCTGAGTGCAGTCCTTTGAGCAGAGGGATGCACAGTGTTTCCTGCCCCTGTGCACGGAAGAATTGGTTCAGGTAGTGTCATTCTGTCACCACTGTTGGAGGAGAATACTCCCTCAAGAGACAGTTAATTGTTGTGACAATAATATGTTTATTTTTTTCTTTGCCCAAGAACCTCAAAACTTTTTTCCAGTCAAGAAAGCCCTCCTAAGGCAGGTGAGATAATTCAGGCTGAGGGCTTTTCTGATTAGATGGTTTGAGCCACTGAGCAAGGGCTTCTGTAATCCCACATGTCCTGCCTGGTCTTTTTCCCTCTTTATCCACAGCATCTCTGCCTTGCCCTCAAGGTGTCTGGTGATGTTTTTACTCCTCTCTCTGTCAAGTTCAAACTGACTTCTTTTGGCATGAGAGAAAGTATGCCTTGTTTTCGGAGGCTTCCAAACAGGTTTTGACTTTCAGGCCTTTGGCAGGTTTTCTTGTTGGGCTGCATTTGTTTGATTGGTTGTTTGGTTTGGTTTTGTTGCAGAGTAAAGTGCTTTCTGAAGGTCCCCGAAATCAATTTAATTGGTGGGCAACCTTCAAATGGATACAGGTTTTAGTCTAGCAAGGGAAAAGCTCTTGGCTATAAAACTGGAAATGGTTCTTAGAGTGGTAAACAGTGTGAAATCAGAAGACACAAAAACTATCTTTGACATCAGAGTTTTGCTACAAATCTTTCTTGGTCTTTTCCTACATCTTTTCTGGGCTAAAGAGGCCTAGGGACTAAGTCAGGTACATTTTGTTCCTCTGAGGTTCTGTGAATTGGGATGCCTTGACCAATTTTTCCTTGGGATTATCAGCAAGTCACTTAAGTCCTGATGAAACCTCAACACACCCACCACAGCTTTCCCTTTCTTCACTTCCCTCTCTAATTTAGGAAGATGCCTTGTGCTGCAGCTTTGAATAGTACCCATGAGAAAGTAAATAAAACGTGGTATCAGGTTTGGTTTGGGGCTGAGTTTCGCTTGTCAGTGAATATTTCTTGCTGCGTGGGTTCCTCTTTTTGGTTACGGTCAGTTGAGTTGCAGTTTCCATCCTCAGCGAGGAGATTTACGATACTGGGCTTTATGATGACTTCATAAATGATGAGTTACTTATTCATAACAAGCTGTTTCTGTTCAGCGTGCCTGTAGTTTCACGGGTTTTGATGTGGCTGCTTGGTTTCTGTGGAGATCACGTAAGGGTATTTATTAAGAGATATGTGACTGGTTTGGTATTTAGGATGCTTTGTCTTAAACGGTTTCCTCCAACCATCCCTGCTCTCCTGGGATGACCGGTCAAATCCTACACATCTGTTGTAGCTGGGTGATGTGGGTCATCATTTCCCTCTGCTGCAGTTCATTTAGAGAAACCCAACGGCAGGAGCAAAACCTCTCTTCCCACCGAGACAGTGGAGGTGCCAGGCTTTCCCAGCAGAAGTGGGAGAAGGAGGTGTCTCCTCCCAAAGCAAAGGAGGAAAATGCAGTGGCATTTGATTTCCAATGGGGATATGATGGGCAAGTCTGTGACCAGTGGCCCAAGAGGCTGTGCAGGAGCAGATGGGAGTCGGGCAGAGCAGTGGGAATGGGCTGGTGGCGGCAGTGGGAATGGCTGGGTGCCCTGCCCATCCACAGGGCTGCGGGAAAGGTCAGACAGAATGTGAGCCGGGCATTACATTAAGCCTGTAAGGAGACACTCGGGGAACTTAAGATGGATTAACTTAAGGTGTAAAGTTTAAAGCGTATTATTATGAAGGAGGATTAAGCTAAACTGAGCTAATGACACCACTTCTGAATGCGTATCCAAATAGCGGATTCAGAGCTTTGGCTCCACGCCTTTTATTACTTAAATGTACTTTACCTTCTTAAATGTCCCCATAAAGATGCGTGCCCTTATATTCCAGATCTTCATATCCTCCGTTTGTCGTGTCGAGAGGTTCAGATGCTGTGTCAGAGGTGGGGCTGGGTTTGGTTGGTTGGGATTTGCCTTTTTTTTATCCCTCCTTTTTTTTTTTTTTAACATAAAAGCGTGTTTTAATTTCTCCTCGTGATGGTAAAGGCATTTTTGATGACTTGATGGCTTTTTTTCTTAGCTGATGTGTTTGGTAAGGAAAAAAATAACTTTGTTCATGTTATGCTGACATGCCTTAATTTCTCTCTGCCTCTTCACTTTTATCATATTTCTATTGCTTTGTTTTGTTGTTGCTCTCAAGGTATTGGATATCTGTGATGTCAGCATCTGAATTTTTCAAAAGCTCTGTACCCTCTTGTTCTACACAGTGTGGGCTGAAAACCAAATACAGAGTTGAATCCTCCCACAAAATGCTTATCTTTCATTAAACAGAGTCATGAATTAACCAACATAATTTTTAGTTAGTAATATTTTGTAAATAAGTAATAAGTCAACTTAATTGATTTTTCAGGTGGCAAACTGATTTGAAATTATGAGTTTGTTGTATGTTAAACAAACCACTTAGTAACTCGTTCCATGTATAATTTTATCTCACTACAAACAATGCCATCAGGTTTTCCTTGAGGGTAAGCTAGAGATCAATATTTGTAAGTAGATAAAAGAATGAATATTTAAAAGACAGAAAGAAATAACTAACCAAAAAAACCCCTGACTATAACTGAAATTATTCTATTTAGGCGATCATATATTAACAAAACAAGTACAAAGAAAAACAAAAGGCAGAAAAATTTGGATGTCACAAAAAGTGCAATGCAAAGTAAAAAATCAAGCTTTTAAGTCAGAATACTTTTATGTTAACTCGCACAGAGAGTGTTTTGCCACAACCCCCCCCCCCCCTCCCCCCCCCAAAAAAAAGCATAAGAAACCTGAGGCAAAACCTCATAATGTTTTATTTTATTTGCTGTGTGGCTTGTGTTATTTGATGAAAAATCTGTCACTTCTCTCTGTGTAGAGGTCAAACACAGGCAGGGATGGTGGCAGTGCCTTTATATTCTGAGGCTGGAGAAACAAACCTTGGTGTCCTGCAAAAGTAATGATGGATGTCACAGACTGCTCTTACTTCGAGTGCTGCTGTCTCTGGCTGGCTGAGATATACTTCAACATGTAGTTTTTTAAAATACAAATGTCCTTTATTAATCATTCGCCTTTTGACTTCAGTGTGTATCCTTCAGAGCCTCCTGGGAGCAGTCCATGATGCATAATGAAAACAAATACATATGGCATTACTCCTACTATTAAATTTAATTTAAAAAAAAAAAAAAAAGAAGCTGGAAGTCCTTAGTCTCAAGAAAAGAGGGTGGAGCAGGGGAAAAGTGCAGAGCCCATCTGACAATGGGGAGTCCGCTTTATTAGTATTAAGGAGGAAAATAAAATTGCTCTGGCAGTAGTGAAATAAAACACCAGGAAGATTATGTCAGTCTTTGTTTGCACACAGTATGATTCTTCTCTTTCACCAGCCAATTTGTATATTTGAAAAAGCAGTTGCTTGGTTAAAATAATGAGCTGAACTTCATCCAATTCCCTCCAATTCCCCAATTACGCGAAAAAATGTTAGAAGAAATATGGACAATTGGTTTTGAGCAACTGAAAAAAAGAAAAGCAGTGGTCACTGCGCAATTATAGGACCTTGTCTACATACCTGGAAGTACACACACACATATATCACAGCTTCTGCGGAGACAGGCAGTTCTCAATGACTGTTTGCTGTAGCTGTTGTGGCTTGGGATGGCAGCTTCGGAAGTTCAGCAAAATTCCAACTAATTCTGCCTGAAACTTGGGCAGGATCGGTTAGCCTAGGATTACCTCAGAGAAGAGAGAGAAGGTCTGAAGTTAAATTTATGAAAGTATAGTTAAAGAAAAAAGTTATCTGGATACAAGTCTCGTATCCTAATTATTTTACGATTTAACAGGCAGAAGGCTGTGTTAATGAGTGAGTTCCTTGTTTTATATCCTCCTTTATTCTAGATTATTTTAGATTACTATTTTGGGAAAAAAAACCACACGCTTTTTGGATATTTCAGTGTTTGAACAGGAGATGCCAACTGATGGGGGGAGCGTGTCATCTAGAGCATGCATTCAGTGGGTGTAGGTTCCCCTGTTGCACCAGCTCTGCCCCCTTCAGCAGGCACATTTCCATCAGCCAGGGCAGAGCTGAACAAACACTGACAATTCAAATACGTTTTAAAATGGTTTTGCCACTTCATCAACATCATCAGTGTATAAAACTCAAATGACATTTGTAGCCCTTCCTTCCCCGTGGTCTGCCAGGTAGCGAGGTGAACTCGGCCACCCATCGCAGGTGGTGTGGGAGCAGGGGATGCCCAGGGGATCCCCCTGCAGGCTGTGCTCTCCCGTATTTACCCCGTGGATGTTGTTCCCCTGTCTCTGCAGGGAGCGGATGCGCCAGTCGGCGATGTTCGAGCTGTGCCAGGGCATGCACCAGATCAGCCTGCAGTTCGTCCGCCTGCAGCTCAGCTTTGAGGAGTACACTATCATGAAAGTGCTGCTGCTCTTAAGCACAGGTAAGTTGGGTCTGTGGTTATGTAGGAATGCTTGAAAACATTCCAGCTCACAGAGAGATGCAGTGATTTTAACCAACGTGACAGAGGAGCCAAACTGTTTCCAGCTGGGCTGCAGGAATGAGCCTGGGTTTATGCCTTGGGGTTTATCTGCAGTTAGCACGGGAAGTATCTTTGCAATTTGAGTGTGTCATGTGCGTTGGAGGGGCAGGAGTGGCCAGGCACGGGACTTCGGCCGCCCCTTTCCATAGGGGAGCCACACCAACAGACATGCCAGGAAAGTGCCACAGCTGTGGGGATTGAGGGAAAATCCCTGCTCGACGTTCAAAGCCACCAGGGTCTGGCTGACTTAACACGACCTTCAGGATCAAAAGATGTGCATTGCCTGTACTGCAGAGCGGGTGATTTTGTAATGCCAAGTGACTTGAGAATGGAAAGCCCTTTTACAGGCTTCTGAAAGTTCAATAAATGACAGTGCGTGCTTCATTTTTCTCTTGAGCATCATGCTTTGAGTTTTAAGTGCTTATTATGGCCCTGTGTAGTAATTAGCAGATCTCTTGATCTTATCTTACTGAAAATATTGAAAACCTCCTGTCCCACTGCAATTGTATAAATACACAGGCAGTTTGTACATTACTCTTCTATCAGTAACAGCCTGTAAACCTGTAAACAAACGTTATTTTGGGGAATCCTGCTCCTTTTTGTGGGGAAGCCATCATGACAAGCCAGCTCTGTGCTTAAAAGCACCTGCCTTTGAGGGGGCATGTGAGGCTGCAATTCCTGTCAGGGCTAGAGAGGTTTGGATCCTCTGACAGAAACTTCCTGGGGCTGTGAGTCTTTTGGGCTCAACTGTCTCCCTCCTTCCTTCTGATTGAAGCTGTTCCAGCTTGCTGGGATGGGGAGAGACATCTTGGGGAACCCTTTGTGTCCTGGCCTGCGGAGTCTGACCCCAGGTCCCACTCCACCGAGGGCTGGAGATGGTCAGCCAGTGAACCTGGAACAGTGGGAAGGGGATGTGTTCCAGGCTTGCCCTGAGGGGTAAATGGGCTTTTTTTGAAGGTTGTCACTCCTGGTGTTTCCAGGAGCAACTTGACGTGGATGTGCTCAGGGAGGGTTTGGCTCCCAAAACGTTCTTGAGGGAGTGTATGGATTGGAGATCTGCCTCTGCGGCATTTTAATCAGCCCTAAAGGGGAAGAATCTTTAGAAAAAGAACCTTGAAGACATTCTGAAAACACATTCTAAAATGCCTTTAAGCCAGGTATTTATTATTCTGCCCTCTCGAGAGTATAAACTAATGAGTTATTGCAAGAATCTGTTAGGTGAGATCAGTCTGGCCAATTAACTTTGGAGAGCTGGGTCCCTGTGAAACACACACCACGGTCACTAGAAAACCTGCTAAAAATAGTTTGTTTTAGGAGAATCAGGATATTTACATTAGAGAGAGAAAAAGGAGAGCAAAATGGAAATGAAGGTGGCGATAAAACCCAGAGAGTGTCAAGCGAAGGGCAGCGAACCTGGTTTTGAGTGATTGCACCTTGGTACAGTCTTATGACAGAAAATACCAGGTTTGTTTTCATTTAAATTCTTTTATTGAATCATGTGACGAGCAGAGTACAAGTTATTCTGAAACTTTCATGGCGACCACATCAAGGAAGTTTCACTCCATTTACATGTGGAAGAAACCACACATTACAACTCAGTTGTTTTCTTGCTTTCCACAGACCATAGATTTTGGGAGCTTGCCAACAGTATTGCTGCATTTAATAAGTAAAATCAGAAACACTGGGCAAACCTCCAGAATTTCATGTTTTGCTTGAGTTCTCTTTATTTGTGGTCTTTCTTTCTTCCTTAATCATCTGGCTGGGGTGATAGTATAATAATTTTCAGACAGAACAGTAAAATACATAGTAGTAGACAAAGAAAGAGTGACTCTAAGAGTCTGTAAGCAGCATGTAGGAATACGGGCCTATAAATATTAAAGGAACTGTAAAGCCTGTGCATTTTGTGTGAGGGCCACAGCATGCTCTGATGGCTTTACTTATCTTGATTGGTGCCTCTGTGTTCATTCACCTTGAACTGAATTTGTAGATTTGTTCCAGACAGTTTCTTTTATCTGTCAGCTGACTGAGAGAGTTTGCATCTAGAATTTGAAAATTAAATGAACATATGATATGTATATTATGATTGTGTAATATAAATATATACTATTTACCAAGCAGCAGGCAGGCTGATGTGTCCCCTCCTAGGCTTTTTCTAAAGATTCTTCCTTGTGCCCCCTTCCAGCACTTGGTGGCCTCAAGTCCTTGCTGCTCCTTTAGTGGTACAGCTCCTCCTTGTTTCCCATTGCTCTGGTAGATACTGATGCTTTTTCTTCAAGCTTCTACTCTGGAGCCATTTGGGGCAGTTGTTACATGCTTATGATGTGATTTCAGTGGGATAGAGGGCAGTTGAGAGGCTTCAGAAGAGAAGGGAATGGAGGAACAAGGCTGTTTCTGTCAACATGTCAAGTCAGGATAAGCTCAATTGGAAGATCACCTTTTTTTTTTCTTTCTCTTTTTATTATTCCCATTTAGCTTACTCTGACGTAGTTTTCTGGCTTGCTTAGGAAATAAACTCACTCCTGTACAGACCAGTATTTTATTTTCCTTCTCTGGACTATGACTAAGAGATACAGCGGAAAAAAACATTTGATGGCTAAGCAGTGTTCAACCAATTCAGATATTAAACCTCACAATATTTTGAGTAATGTTATCAATAACTTCTTGGGAGTTTTCATAGGCATCTGATCCTAATAAGCCATTCCTGTGTGGGACAGAACCTGCAGGAGTGCAAGGGTATTTGCAGTCTGTAAAGAAACCAGGCTTTTGTAATCAGCCTTGCTGATATCAGTCACAGTAAAAAGTGTAAGAAAACTCTACTTTTAACCCATTTATGAAATGATGATTCCATGATCATGATTCCGTCTCCCTCTGGCAGATGGAAACTTTAACAGGACACTAGAAATGCTTACAACTGTCTGTCGTGGCCAAGCACTGGGTCAGGATGCCTGTTCGGAAAACAGTCTTCTATACCGTGCGGAATAATGGCTCTGTTTGTTCTGGATGTTATGCAGATGCTTGCTAACATTCAAAGAAATTTTAGATCTTACTTGATGGCATAAAAATGTGTCGCTTGGTCTAGCATTTCTGCAGATAACAGCTGTGATTCTGTACCTTCTCCTCCTCTGCCAAGTGTGGGGAATCATTCAAGAATGATAAATCACGTCTTCAACTTCTAACAAAATACCCTTGATCCATCTGCCTGGTTTTTATGTGGTTGGATTGTATTGAAAGCAGTTTGGACATGAGGTTAGCATGTGTCGTGTTTCTGAGATGTTATCTTGTCCTCTGCCACAGCTTCTGCAATCACACATCTGGAGAGGATGCCTGAATCGCTTGAGAATCTGTGTGATATTGTTGATCCCTCACCAATGTCTGTAAAATTATGGACTTTGCTTAAAGGTTTAATTCCTTCATCCGTTCACTGGTGTAACTGTTTAAGTGTGCGCATCAAAAGAATAAGCAATGCAGTTAATACTAATTTAAGACTGTCTTTTCAATGACAGTTCCCAAGGATGGTCTCAAAAGCCAAGCTGCATTTGAAGAAATGAGGGCAAATTACATTAAAGAACTAAAGAAGATGGTAACTAAATGTCCAAGTAACTCTGGGCAAAGCTGGCAGAGATTCTACCAACTGACTAAACTTCTTGACTCCATGCATGATGTAAGTATAACTCCTCAGGGAGTGCAGAAAAGTTAAGCAAAAAATCTCTCCATTAAGGTAAACAAATAGTCTTTAATTGTGTTAACTGAGAGGGAGACAAAAAATATTCTTTGTAAAGGGACATCTGAGAGAAGTCGTTGGATGAATTTAAGGATGAGTGAAATAAGAAAGTGGAAGTCATTAAGGGGGAAAGGTGCAGGGTTAGAGTGTTACACATCCAACATGCCCGATGTGCTAATAAACACGGACTGAATTCGGTGATCTTTTACAGCTGGGTTTGTAATCATGATGACTTTAAAAGATGTGTTGAGACCTTGGAGCCGTCCTGGGTGTTTGAAGCTTTATTTCAGCTTTCCAAGTAGAAGATTCCGTGTTGGGTTATTTCTGCCACCCTGCCTTATTCCAGCACGACGTGTTTTACATGTGTCAGGTGTGGCATGTGATGAATGACACAGGAAACTAAAAATTTGGTCTCAAAGCACCCGGGCTGTCGATGCCGCTGCCCAGAGTGACAGAGTGGTTGTGGTAGGTGTGGTAGATTCCAGGAGGGGGGTGTCCATGATGTTGAGCTGTTTAGCTGGGAGCGACCTGGCTCTAGCCAGTGTAATGGTAAGTGCAAAGATTTACCTCTGCAGCAGTAGGGGTGCATCTCTGTTAACTTCCTGTGAGGGAGCCTGCAGCACACACAGAGAAGCGAGTGACCCAGCTGTTAAAGGTCTCCTCAAGCTGAGGGTTTTCCTAGTGCCCCCTGAGAGTTCCCTGGGGACCAGCCCATTGCCTGGGCCGGCAAGGCTGGCACCCAGCCTCTCTGAAGCTGTGCCACGGTGCAGCAAGTGATGGGAGACTCCTGGGGACAGCGAGAGTGACCTTTAGTCGTGTTTGGGTACATGAGAGGAGGCCTCTCAGCATGCTCATCACCCTCCCAGTAAAATCTGTCAAACTGCAGCAAAGGAGGAAACTGCCCTACTCCATCCTGGGTGGGCAGGGAAGGTCCTTTTGCTGCATGAAGAAGCCACAGCACTTGCTTTCAGAGCCTGCATATAAATGCACGTCTTTGTACTCGACTTAAATTTCATTTTGCAGAGATGGTACAGTGCAGTGCACTTCAGGTCAAATCGGTGTAAGAGCCTGAGGTCTGTTTACAGAATGTACATATGGAATTATTTTTCAAATATTGTTCTGTTGTTCATTAAAACATTGCAGATCTTAGTGGGAGGCAGGGAGAGTATTATTAGTACTGCAGTAATAGCTCATTCTTCAGAGATCAGGTTTCACTTGCTCAGTGCCAGCAAAGGAAGTTGTAGTGTTCTAGTGGAAAGAAAAGGGATGGGTGATAAAATCATTTGCAAGAATTCACATCTGAACCTCGAGGCAGCATGACAAACCCCTGCATTTATGGAGCTTTCTAATCCTCTTATGGGGAGGCAGTGTCTGTGATTTGCTGCTGAAATGGGAGTGTTTGTGTGGTTAAGGTGACTGGATGACAGGCCTGCGCTTACCGAGAGCGCTCCTATGTCCTACAGACATTTTCCGAAACACAGCATTAACCATTGGGAGCTCAGCTAACCGGAGGAAGCAGGCTGCTCTTGCATTTTATTTAATTTTTAATTAAGCTATTTTTGCATTACTTTTGTTTTAATAGAGCACTTTCTTTCAAAGGACTTTTTAAAGAAAGTCCCATTGTCAGCAATCTCTGTCAGAAAGGGCGGTTGTCTCCACAACAGTGCTTCCTTTCAGAGATGATACTGGAGACTTGTTCAACAAGGGCACTTGTTTATTTTTTTTCTCTTAAACTGTCTTTTTTTTTTTTTTTTTTTTGCGTTTTGCTTTTTGAAACCCATCAGAATAAATTTAGAGTGGTGATAATATTAATGAGAAGTGAGAATTAATATTCTCTCCCCACTGCCTGTTAGTGCAGAGTTTCTCTGTTCAGTCGATGCAAATGCAAATTTTCTGCTCGGTTTCTTAGTCTAGGAGGAACGGTTTTTCAGCTGTCACCTATGTATTTTTAACTTACTCCATTACAACTTGAGAGGATCAGAATGTGTTTGGTTCTGGGCAGTCCAACTGGAGCTGAGGTCCCATGCTGCTGTAGTCTCAGCATTGGCATTTGCAGTGCAAGCCCGAAGGGGCTGGTGCAGAATTCGTGCTTGTTCAGCCCTCCTGCTGTATCCAGCTTGTCCATCTGAGCAGAGCAGCATCTCATCACTCATGGAATTCACTTTACCTGAGTGTAGGGGCAAGCAATAAAAAACCCTGTTCCTTTGCACCTCCAGACTTGCTTTCACCAACCTCATTTTTAAGTCATTTGTCTGAGGAATAGATGAAATACAGTGCATGGAAATATCAAATTGCAGTATGCTTGGCTTATATAATATGAGGAAGAAAAAAAAACCCAAACAAGATGGTTTTACATTGCTCAGTATGCTAAATCATTCATCCACACAGCAAACATATGTGCAGGTAGAAAAGTGCCGAGCTGAGGAAAAAAAGAAATTTTCAAGAAGGCCAGGCAGGCGCTTAAGTATTTGAAAACATCAGCAACTTTATTTAATGATCCATAAAGCCTCAAAGCACCTGAAAGATAAGAGGTGGAAACCCATCCCAGGCAGACAGATGAGCAGGGTTTTGTGCATGTGCACACCTGTGCTCGGCCCCTGGAGCCTGCCTGCAGCCAGTCGAGTCGCCTGCGTCGCTGTGCTGGGCACTGAACGCTCTGCATTGGCTTGGTGCAGTGTGGAAGCCAGGGGTGCTGAGGCAGCAGGACATGGGTTAGTGCTGGACATGGCAGTGCTGGGTTAACAGTTGGACTCAATGATCTTAAAAGGTTTTTTCCAGCCTTAATGATTCTATGATCCCGTATTTCCTTCTTGTAGAGATTGTGTAGCTCACGTGCATCATTTCCCGAAGAGCCACAGTGTAGCAAGGACAGCCCCCCTCTCGACTTAGAACCCAAAGGTTTTGGTCTCGTGCCCGTGAATGGCTGTGGGCACTTCGGGGAGAGATGCACATGTAGCACTTGGATGGAGGTGAAGTGCCTGAGAAACACCCCGAGGAACATTAGAAACAGATGTCCTGCACATGGTATCAAAAACTTCATTTGGATCCTCCTCAGCATCTCCTGTTGGCTTTGGCAGGAAGGGCTGTATCTTGCATGGCAGGCCTCGTCTCATATAGAGACTGTAGTGTATGGTTCGGCAGTTTGCAGAACAAAAGCTGAATTTGGTTTCAATCTGGCTGATACTAAACAGGCTTTGAGTGAAGAGGGCTTTTGTTTCGATGCCATGACATTAAACCCTAATGTGAACCTTCCCCTTGTCTTGGCAAGGCAGCGCCCTGCGCTGTCATTTGCTTGTTGACATTTTCTGCCAAACAAAAATAAATTCTTTAAGGCTCATGCTGCTGAATAATTAATTTTTTATGGTTCCTGAAGGGAATACTTTATAGCTGAGGTGGATCTTTCCATAGGCTGAGAGCGCCAGGATTTCACTCTCTGAAAAAGCTGACAGTGGGAATAAGGGCACGGATCCTCCGGGGACTGGGTTGCAAGGGATGCTGCGCTGGATGCAAATGTGCCTCTGCAGGTTCCTAATCCTGCAGACACGAAGCTGCAGATGAGCCCCTCAGCTGTCACCAACACCTTTGGGTACACTTACTTCTGCTGCTGATCTGCCCAAGTTGTGTCCCACAGATGATGAGCAGATTTGGAGCCTCGTTTCAGTCCCACTGCCTGAATTCTCAGGGCGAGCATTTTCTCTGTTTATTCAGAGAATAGATCCAGCCTCTACTCCCAGAGCAGCAGCGATGTGGGAGTGTGCTAGGTGTGTGTTGCAGCAGCTAATATGCATCTGTCAAGTGAGAAATTGATTCCCAGCTCCCTAATGTAGACAGAAGCTACTCTGAGAGTCGTCTTGCTCAGTTTGTGACGGTTGGGTCTCTTTTCCTTCCCGTTAATAGGTGTTTCTTGGGGAAGGGCAGAACCCCGCTCCTGTTGGCAGAAGAGCAAAGGAGACTTGGCTCCAAATTTGTGCTGGCCAAGGGATGAGGATGCTTCACTGGTGTGTGATGCTGTGGGTGCATCCTCCAGGCACAGAACATGAGTTCAGCTCAGGCTCTTCCATGGCATGTCCAGGTGTCAGGTGCTGTGGTTTGGGTGTGCACGTGGTTGTGAAGGAAACCTGAAGCAATGAGTGCAGTTCCTCAGTCAGATAAATGCACCTGTCCAGGCAGAACCTGGGTCCGTGTTTGCCCTGTCAGATGCTGTCAGTGCCTGATCCATATGGATTTTATCCACCTTTTACTCCTCACTAGCATGAGGCAAATATTCTGCATGGGTATAACCAGGGGCTCCATCCCTTGGTCTTCCCTTGTGTTCCCTGTGTTTGTGGAAGGTTTTGCTCTTGGGTTAGAGTTCGGGATTTCCTAGGCAGCTAGGAATTGGCCACTGTGGGTCACCAAAGGACACATGGACCTCCAAGAATCAGCCTGTGAGCCATCCCACAGGGAATTCTTCCTGAGCCCTCGGAGTAATAATTAATTTACATCACGGGATTTTCATAGGACTGGGAGCAAAAACTAATATAGTGGTAATGGAATAATCAAGACCTGGTTAGCAGTGGTTTTCCTCAGCCTTACAGGTTGTTGGAGCAGGAGTTTTGTATCCACTGTGCGAAGTGGAAAAAGGAGGAAGTGACAGTAGTCCCAAACTCACCGAGGGCTCTTTGCTGGGTGAGGAAACAGCTGGGTGGGCAGAGACCCACTCCTGAAAGGGGCAGAGAGAGGTTTTGGAGTGTGTTGTTTTTTTTTTTTTTACATAGGAGAACACTGAAGTTTCTGACAGTAATAGCTGTTGCTAATTATAGGAAGAAATTACTCAGCATTGTGTTGTTACTCTACTGCTGTCTTAATTGCTGTCTCAGTAGGCTTAATCACAGAGATGCTCCTGATAGAGAAGTGACTGTGGGCTTTCATACCACACTCAGAGATTCTAAAAGAATTTGGAGAAAAGGAAGCACAGAAATGTGCACCCTTGCAAATCCAACAGTTCTTACCATTTCTGGAAATGCAAAGGCATGGTGAGATTTCCAAACGAAAATAAATTCTTTTTGCTGTAAAAATGGGGCAAGTGCTCGAAGGTCACTATAACTGTATTAACTTCAGGGACTTCATTAAAGGATTCATTTTTTTTTAATTATGAAGAACAGTATGGGTGAAAAAGTCCATTTCATGGACACCCCACCCTAATAACAGAAAATTACGTTTGATTAATACTCCTGTTTCTCAGAGGTGCTCAATACAGCATACAAATGCAAAAATCGATTAGGTAAAAAATCTCAAAATTGCTAAGACTGCTGTAGCCTTGAAAATGTTTGAAGTGCAGCACACTCCGCAGGGTAGTGATGAGAGAATTGGGAATTGTTTTAGTTGTGGCCTTAACTGCACTGCCAAGCTCTAACCCTTCAGAAGTGGGCTTCAGTAGCTGAAATAATTGCGATTGTAGAAGCGAAGATGTTCCTGGTCACCGTTGCACTGCTTGTGGAAACAGTGGTGCTTTCACTCTCACTGCTAAATTGGAGTTGTCTGTCACACTGCTGGACTGGGGGAGCTCTCAGCTTCTGCACTATAAACCACCAGAAGCAGAGGGTAGAAGTGGTCAGGTAAAGCGTAGTCAGGAGTTCTCAGAGCACAGGGATTTTACAAGGCTTTAAAGAAGAACCAGGAGTATAATTGACCGAGGAAATTCATAAGGCACATTCAGAGGTGCTGGATAGCTCGTGTTACTTTGCTTGTCACCTACGGTGCCTCAGTTACTGCAAAGACAGAGCTCGTGTGTTCCAAGAGAAAATGAACTTTTTGATATCCTTGCTGAAGAGGGAACTAATCTTTTAAAGCAAAAGACCATCTAAATTATTTGCCTGTTACTAATCAAAACTATATCAGACAAATGTTGTTTGGGATGCAGAGGCAAGGACTTAAATGTCAAAATTAGCTTTGCCTGTGGACCCTGAGATTTTCATCCCTTTAGTGCATCCTCATGCCAAGGCTGCTGGGCTGGCAGGGAGGTGGTACCTTTGAAAATGGATGGGAACACACCTGCAGAAAAGAGCAGTGCTCGTGACTCAGCTCTTGGTCTCAGAGCTTTATCTGTCTGACCTTAGCAGTGTTTACATTTTAGTACTTCTGAGCTGGCCTTCAATTCTGCCATGTTTGTTCCTCTTTATTTTAAATTAATGCTGTCCCAGTCCCAAAAAGCCATGCAGCTTTTGAGGCTGGAGTTAAGAAGATCCTGACTGCATCCCTATGTTCCCGGTGACACATGGGATCACATGTGTGACACATGCTTCCCAGTCCTCCCATTTTCTTTATGTGGATGATTATTGTCAAGTATGTTAAAGCTGGTATCTTAAGAAAGAGGAACAAAAGTTTTAGCAGACTAAATAGGTACAGAAAATACATTATCCTTAGGGCATCTATCCCAAGTATGACATGACAGGAGGGTTCTAGGGATTTTCTTTTAAACTGTTGTGCAAACTTAACCTTTCTCCTCTGTGGTGAGATTCGTGGTGTGCTGTGATCCTATCCATGATCACATCCTGGTTTTCACTCACTGGACTGCTGACTTGTTTATTGAATAGAGTAGATTATGCTTCCTTCATTAGTGTTGTTTTTCATTTCCCCTTGTCAGCATATTCACCAGACATAGATGTGTGTGCTTGGTACTACTACCAAAAGCTTGCAAAGAAGTTACAATTAGTAGTTTCTAGGTAGGATTTCCTGTGACCTGTCTCATTGAATCCAGAGGCTCCACACGGCTGTGACGAGGCAGGAATTCACTCGAGCTGCACAGAAGGCAGTGGGACAGAGGTGACCCCAACCCCCTCTCGCATTCAGTGATGTGAAAGATGTTTAGGAAAAGGAGCACATTCACAGGGTCATTGTCAAGGCTGTGCTGGGGTGCAAGGCTTACGTTGCTTAGGGCTGGGGTTTGATGCCAGAGGCAGGGAGGAGGGAGCAGTGATCACACCAAGACACAGTTTCCTTCACTTTGGTTTTGTGCTGTTTGGAGTATTTTTGGCGCACAGTATATGCAGTAACAACCTCCTCCTAATGGGTAAAGTAAACCTTTGAACATCAGCAATTTTTTCCCCTGAAAGCCAGATTATGTCTATGCTACTTATTTAGCATGCATCTGTTTAATTAATTAGTGTTGCTTCATGACATGCCAATGACCTAAGCCCCAGCAAGCAGACTCACGTAGTGCTCAATAGCAGCAGGTCATGTGTGTGAGTGATCTCAGCACTTGCCTGGGATGTTCATGAACTGCTTACATGTTTGCAAGAACAGCTGTGGAAGTCCTGAAAATGAGCAATAAGGTATGGATGGAAATGTTGCTGCCCATATTTTTTTATTCATTTCCTTTTCTGCCTTGCAGAAGTCTACTTTTATTTGCTCTATCTTTAACAGGGGCTTTATGGCAGAGTGCAATTCCACATGGTAAGAATTGAAATGACAAACTTGTGTTTGATAAACTACACAAGCAGAAGTACTTCAAATCCTTTGCAAGGACGCGAAATTGAGCTGTGTTTAACACTTGAATTTTTAAACAGCAGAGGCTCTTTCCTGCAATCACACAACGTAGTGATTTGGTGAACTGCATGGAAGTTCACACAAACTCACTGAAACCTGGATGTGCTTCATTTCTTCACATTTCTTAAAGATTAGGAAGGGTCCAACATACTGGAAGGCTTTAGGAGATGCATTTAGGTCACAGCCACCAAAAACCCTGTAGATTGTGTCACTGTAACACCTGAAATGGCACCGTGTGACGCAGCAGTTGTGTTGTTGAGCTGCAAACATCAGCTGCTCTGGCAGTTGTAGGTCGCGGGCCCTGGAGAATGCACTGAAGTTAACCAAATAATTTGATTTAATGAGTGTGTATCCAGCTGAAGTTGAGAGATACAGTAGTTTATGGCTGATCTTTTCCCTCTGGGCAGGAGGCTTTATTTTTGTAGACCTGTAGTTTTCGTGGTGGCCAATTGCTGTTAGTGAAAGGAAAAGTGCAGCTAGGCTGAAAAATCAAATCTGTGGTCTCTTGGGTTTTCCTAGGTTGCTGATTTTTAATGAGTCAAGTAGCCCTTTGGCATTTGAGTTCTTTTGTTTGCTTTATAACCCTTGTAAATGGACTGTCAGGTCAGAGTAAGATGTTATTTCTTGGAAATAATCAATTATCAGTAAGCTGTTGTTTGCATGCAAAAATCTCGGTGTTTTTCCTAAGAAGTGTTTCTTTCTGTATTTCAGCTTGTTAGTGACTTATTGGAATTCTGCTTCTACACCTTCCGAGAGTCTCAGGCACTGAAAGTAGAGTTTCCAGCCATGCTGGTGGAAATCATCAGTGACCAGCTACCAAAGGTGGAATCTGGGAATGCCAAGCCCCTGTACTTTCACAGGAAGTGATAGAAAATGTCTTAAATGGAAGAACTTTGCCTTAAGTTTCCCTGTGTTATTCCACACCCATGAAGGACCCAAGAAACCATATTTTAAACATGCTCTTTACACTTGTTCAGCAGTCTCTGAATAGTCTAAAATCATATGAAGTGTTTGGGGGAATGGAAAGCAGTTGACTCGGATTTGGCAAGACCTAGATGTTTGGAAATTACCCCATAACCCTAAAACACTTAGAAAATGTTCCTGTTCCTCTGGATGAAAAGCCATATCTAGTCAATAACTCTTTGATTTTGATATTTTAACAGATGGAGTTTTAAATATGCCATGTAGTTTCTGGTATTGTTTGCTTGTTTTAAAAGGGTTCGAGAACTAATGAGAACTTTTTAAAGCTTACCCTTGGTTTGCACATAAAACGTAAAGTCAATATGGGGCATTAATATTCTTTTCTTGTAAAAAAAAAAAAAACAAAAAAAACAACAAAAAAACAAACAAAAACTATATATATATACACGCATATATACACACACACAAACCCTAACGTGTAAAGTAATAACAGAACATTTGGTGTGGAATACTGTTATCCCCACCTGTGGCATTTGTTATCCCATGTTATCCCCTCATAGATGATATACACTGTGTTGAGTGTCCATTTACTATTTAATTCAAAAGGATAAGATGTGAAAAACAAATGCCCTGGTATCAATTTATAGTATCTATTGTGCTGGCTTTACAAATAATTTTTTGCAGTCTTTTGCTGTACTGTACATTGCTGTATGTATAAATTGTGAAGGACCTGAAATAAGGTGTAAGGAACTTTTGTAAATGAGACAAAAAAATCTTTAATGGTTAATAGGATGAACGGGAAAGTATTTTTGAAAGAACTCTATTTTGCTGGAGACTATTTAAGTACTATCTTTGTCTAAACAAACAAGGTAATTTTTTTGTAAAGTGAAATGTTCTGCATGCATAATGAACCGTTTACAGTGTATTTAAGAAAGGGAAAGCTGTGCCTTTTTTAGCATCATATCTAATTTACCATCCTACAGTATCTGTTGTAAATAACCACGCTTAACCTTTTCAGTTGTGTTTTAAGCCTTTCTATTCCTCTCTCTCTTTTCCTGCCCTTTTGTCTCTCTTGCAAGCGTATGTGACTTGAGCACATCTTAGAACTCCTGCTTCATGTATCTGTAGGAAACTACACATTGTTGTGTTTGCCACTTTACCAAGGTTTCATTTAACAAGACAAATTATGGTCTCTCTCCAAAGCTTTTGCCAGCCTAATGATCTAGTGAGTTCTTGCCCTCTATTCCCTTTCTCTCTCAGGGGAATGAGGGTGAGCAACACGTTGAATGATTTTCCTTTTTTTATTAAGGTTTCCCAGATTGTTTGGTTTTGGTTTGGTTTTTTTTTTTTTCCCTTTGAATACTGGATATCTGAAACATCGTAAAAGGTCAGATTATTATTTCAGATGGGGGAGAGCGATTTCTGGTTATGCTGAAGGGAACATGCAGATCATTACAGTAAGTATATCAAAGAGATTTGTATTGGTGAGAAGGATGGTGAGGGATGATAAGGGCAGATAAGCTGAGTAGAATTTTTAGTGATAAACTAAAAGCGTCTGTAATTTTGTAAGCCTTTTTGTAATAATCGGGATACATCCGAGAAGACAAATGTTCACACTACAAGTTCAACTCAGTTGGTCTGATTTTGTCTCAAAAAAATGTTTTCTCTAGAATAAGACTGCAAAGAAAAGAATTTTTGAGGTGATTTTCACTATTTCACAATTTATAAGCAACTACAAAATTTTGGAGTAGAATAGAGGACAGGTGAACTTTTCTGAGGCTCAACTGTTGCTACCATATGCTCATGTTTAAATAGAATAGTTTTTCAGAGTCCTATTCTGTAGTGTTCTCTCTGGGTGCCACTGGTATTTTTGAGCTATAGTGTGTCCCTTGGCCGGTCGGAATGTAGCATTTCTTGTCAATGGTGGTCGAATTAAGAATTCTACACCCTTTCTGAACCCAAATTTTGAGGTGCACTGTGGTGCACTGAAGACAGTCAGCGCTACTTGTCTTTTTAAATGACACCTGCCTTATGCAATGGGTAATCTGTAAAGACTGTATTCAGAGAGGTTTTTTATATATAAATATATACATACATATATTATTTGCATTTTGGAAGTCTAATTCATAGGCAGATCTTTAAATACTGACCTGCACAGCAATATGAAAGCCAAACTTCCAATGTGAGATATACAGCATGCAGACTGGTTGTTTACAGTAAAGACACAGTCATACATCCATCTTTTAATTTACTTTTTTTTTAAAAGTCTAAAATAGAAGATTTCAAAGCCAGGTTCTGGGTGAATACAGTCTGCAGCAGCTTTTTATATTAACAAAGTTACTGCCTCCTTTTCTGTCTCAGAGTAACTTTGCTTGACTAAACTAGCAAAGCCATATTCTACACTTCACTGTTAAATGCCTGTCCCAGTCCAAATTGTTGTCTGTTTGCTCCTATTTTTGTACCTTATTACTTTTAATCTTGGTTTGGTACAATTCATAATTCACAGAAACTTCATATAATTAAACACACTAAATTAGTTTTAAAAAGCAATTTATATCTTTATGCAAAAACGTATGTCTGTCTTTGCAAACAACTGTAAGCAGATTATAATAAATCCTTTACTTTAATCACCTGTTGTTTATGAAACCATTCATTGATTATTTTTTTTTTGCTAGAGATCATTGAACTAATAGATACAATTGGATATAGATGTTGTAAGAGGCAGTATTCTCTTATCAAGGACACTTAAGCAGAATAGCCATCACTTTTTTTAACTAAACCTGTGTACAGGGAANAAAAAAAAAAAAAAAGAAAGGAACCACAAAACCCAACCCTAGTTTTTAGCTACCGGGAAGTTAGTTACGTTCTTTTGAATTTGTTTAGAATGAAATAGGCATTTGTCTCCTGCAAAATACAAGACAAACTATAACAGCTTTTAGGAAGTGGGCTTTTGTTCATTGAGCTAAATTATTTTGTTGTAAGAAGGAACAGGGATATGCAGCAAGAGCATTGTATACACAGTTAAAATGTAAAATAGTGTAATGTACTGCAGTGGGTATTTCAGGAATACTACACATCGTGTGACTGAGCAGTTGCACGGAGTAAAATAGAAAAGACTAAAGTTTGCAATATCAAAATCTTATTAAAAAGATACTTTACAATCAATAATGCAAAAAGCTAATTCACAGGGTGGTGTTTTTCACTGACTTGTTTAAACATTTATGAAATTAAAAAATTCTACAGTTAATGCACTTTTAATTGTTTATTAAAGATTTGACTTTTTTTAGAGCAATGTTTTCAGCTGGAGGTCAATGACTTGATAAGATAGACAGCAGTTCTGAGGCCAGGAAGCTCAGAGGAATGTTAAAGAATTCTTGGAGTTTAAATAGATTCCTGGATGAAAAATAAAAGCAGCCAGCAGTATGGTGTAAACAGTAAAATCTATGCATAATGATGCATTTATAATTAGGGGTTTGCTTCTGTATGTTTAAAGCTTTTTAAATAAATAGAAAATATTGTTTGGTCTTTATGTTAATGTCTGCAAGTACCTATTTTTCTTTTTTTTTCTTTTTTTTTTATACAAATTGTACAAATATACATGAATTAAACTGGTTTGATTGCAAGTATTTCTTGCATTTTAATCTCAGCTAGCTGCTGGTGCAGTGATATCCTTAGAGACAAGCCTTCTGCTCATCTAGGAACAATACAGAGGCTTGGGTAGCAAAAGCTGCAAGAGAGCCAGAGAGCGGGTTGGGTTGGAAGGGACCTTAAAGATCATCCAGTTCCAACCTCCAGCCATGGGCAGGGACACCTTCCACTGGAGCAGGTGCTCAGAGCCCCGTTTAACCTGGACATGAACACTTCAACATCAAGTAATTTAAAATGCATTATAACATCTTTCTTCAGACAGCTGGAGTGTTGATTCCAGCAAGCTCTGTCACGCTGGGTATCGCTGCACGTGCGATAGCTTTGGCCAGGGAGCTCCTCAGGCTGTAAAACAAGGAATGTCCAACACTGAGGACGGTGGTTCACTTCACCTGGGTCCCTGTGCTCGACAGACTGTGCTGACACTGTTCTGGGCACAAGCTACATCCCCCTGGAAGAAACAGACCAGTCTGGGCTCCAGTTTCTGTCAACCTCCTGCTGCTGTACCCATTGACCAAAGTTAGTGAATCCCTCTTGCCCTGAGAGAAATTCTATTTTATACACACAAGGTCTCCCCAGTGACCCTGCCTTCTCAGGGTCAGACCTTTTCCAGTTGTAATTACAGTAAGATAGCAGGAGTTTTACTTCCCTTTCTAACTATCCTGATTTGTTCTGGGCACTCTCTCAAAAATTCACCACCAAGTTCTGCACAAAGCCCGGGCTGTGGTGTAAGACCACCATTTAATTGCGCTTTGGTCTTTTAATAACAAGTTACATAAACTTTTTTTATTGCCAAAAAGTCCTTGCACCTGCCTTCTGTTTGCTGAATTGTCAGAAGGAAAGAATAGTAGGGGATCAGCAGTGTTAAGAAAAATTTCCCATATGTTTACAAGCAGATGCATCTGTCATATGCTGTTCTAGAAATAAGACGACGCTATCGCTACTTAAAAACATAATGAAACTTGTAACCTGACCTCGAGCTGGGGTACTCAGGTATCTGCAGAGACTGGGAGTTCATGAGGAATACAATATTACAAAGAAAGGAGTGGAAAAAATACCCTTTCCGGTCACAGATTTTGCTTGGTAAAACATGCCCTGCCATAAGCTTTTTGAGGTGCTCTTACTGTAATTGTGGATGTTGGCAGGATGAAGTTTATTTGGCACTTACCTGTGGCTACTGCAAGGATGGGTGAGGGCAGACTGTTGGATTCTGATGTAGAAAACAATGTCCAAGGCACATTCCGCTTAAGAGGTGAAACTCCAGTGAAAACTTTCAGTGAAACCCAGTTTAGCACTGGTGCATTTACAGCCTACACAGGCCCTCTGTCAGCAACTTTTCTCCTTAAACTGCGAACCAGGTAAGAACTGTGAAATGGGTTAAGAGAACAAGGAACAGAGCATTGAGGAAGGCAAGTTTCTGCCCGAGTCTCTTCTGTGACACAATTACAGAGGCTTGGGTAGCAAAAGCTGCAAGCAGTGTGGCAAGAACATGTATTTTCATTACAGGACAGATAAATCAGCTAATGAGATTTTTCTTTCGCTCCTCATAAAAGACAGCATCAAAAGGAAACCTGCCACGAAGATCAGCTGGGACAATGCTTAACAACCCTCAGCAGCCTGAAAACCCCAGGGCTTTTCACCCAGCAGAGTGAAAGTGCTGCTGGCCAAGGCGCAGAGCTGCACCCTGGCCAGTGACTAACACAGGCTATAAATTTCTGCTTAGCCCAGCTAGGCAGGAGTCTCAGCTTGGCCATTAATTATTCAGCAAACACATTCGACCTTAATCCCCAGGCTGAGGGATTCAGTCTCTGGCCCCACAGTGATGGCAAGGCCAACGCCGTTTTGCATAAAAAGCACATTTGGGTTTTTTTCCCTAATTCACACTCTAATTTTCAGCCCATGTCATGCATTCACTACCAGCAGCCTCAGTTTTTGAAAACTGCCAAGTCCATGCCCCTGCCCACAGCAAGGGAAAGGAACCCAACCCCAGGATTAATTAAGCTGTGCCCACAGCTGTGACAGGAGAGCAGTTCCGTGCAAGAAGGCAGAGGCCACACTACTCATGGAGAAGGACCACTCCTGCTGCCAGGCCAAGAGAAGGATCCTGCAACCCCCCTTCTCCAGAATGGACTCCCTGTCCTCCTTCCTGTCTCAACAGCACGTTACTGCACTCCTCCAAAATCTACCAAGCCATAGGTAAGACAGACAAGAGGCATTCTCTAAAGGCCACCTTCAGGAAAGCAACTGAAAGGCCTGACTTCCTTTGTATGTTTTATTTTTTAAAAATTTTTAGCATCTTTTCATCTCCACTTCCAAGCAGTCAGTACTGAGGGCATCGCTTCCAGCTCTGCTCAGCAGCGAGGATGAAGAACGAGCTGTGCCGTGGCTACTGGGCTGTGCAAGTCTGTACTTGGCACTGGTGTAACTGGGCTGATGTGGAAACCCATCTGGTGGGTAGCAGTTCCCACAACTGAATTCCTCAGAGGCAGTGTGGTTAGCCCGACAGCCAGATCTGATCTGGCTCAGCTCACACCACTGCCTTCAGACAACGGCTGGGACGTGAGAAAGTTTGGATTTGTGTTACCTCTGTTCAGTGTATCACTTCTCAGTCGAAAAGTTTTCTTCTTGTTTGGGTTCTGCGTGGCTCCAGGAGTAACAGGAGTCTCAAAACATCTCACCTAAAGGTGAAACAGGGTCACAGGACTGGATGGAAGAGACACTAAGACTATTATTCCTTCTCTATCTCCCTGCCTTTTTAACCAACCTCAGTTAAACGGGAAAAAAGCCCCACCACACAGAGCTAGAGCCGAGAAACGCTTTGAGAATTCTGGAAGACAGCAGCCAGAACAAGATCAAACATGCACTGCAGGTTTAAAACAACAACAAAACAAATGGAAGCAACTTCCAAAGCTTGTAAGCTTCAAGTTATCAGAGCTTCACCATCTGACAAGCCAGCATACCTAGCTGCCACACCTGCGAGGCTAACACCAAAGATTTATATTCTCCCTCTTCTTTCAACATTTTCTATCAATTGGTAGCCACGAAAACTGAGTTTGGCACACAAATACCATCCTGCCTCCAGAGTGAATCTTTAAGGCCACAGATGAGTTGACAGAGCTGTGGGCCCAGGCAACACGAGACCCAGCCAGAACTGAGCTTTGCCACGTGAACAAATCTGAGCAAGGAAACCTGCAAGCTGTTGCTGCAAGTACTGGTGCAACTATTTCCTTAACACTGAATCAAGGAGCAAATTATGGAACTCGATCTCCTTCAGTCAGAAGTCATTTTCAGTGCTTGGGTCACTTAGCCAAGACAAGAACTGCCTTAAAAGCTTTAGGGCAGAGAGTGTCACTGCTCCAACATCAGGAGAATTCACCAAATGAAACTCCTCCAAGCAATGAGGGTCAGTGCTGGAGAGCTGTACTGGCTTGGCCCACCATTGCTCCATCTGGAAATGATTTGTGCATACTCCAGTGGTCTGTGCAGTCTGGGCAAAGGAACAAATTAATGGCATGGAGTTAAATCCTCAGGGGGGAAAAAAGCCATCCCAACCTCAAGGCAGTATTAACCATTAACTGGTTTACTAATCACATTTGTTAGAAAATCTTGCAAGCTAAGTAGAGCTGCAGTAAAAGACTCAAAATCCACGGAGTCCAATTTAACAAATAAGTGAGCCTGTATTAGCATGTCATCCTGTCACACTTTCCTGCATCCTCCCCACTGCCTCCCAGACAGCCTTACTTGAAAGAGAGAAAAATAGAAAGATTAGTGATAAACTGCATGCAACTTTTACCAAAGTTATACAAGTCTTGAGGCATAATAAGACCTTGCAGCTGACAAACAGAGGGAAGGAAGACAGGCAAGGTGAACGAGCAGCTCAGACAGACATACAACAGATAAAATGCAGAATTCTCCAGGATGCAAAAGCATCCTCGCCAGAGATTCTCTTTTCTCTTTTGGCTTGAACTTCCAGAGTTGTCTATTTTGAGTGAGGAAAGCTCCCCGTCCATTTTGGAGCCTGCTTGAGGCTGACCTGCATAGAGCTGCCAATAATCATTTCATGCCACAACTTCCAGAACCAGAGCAAAATACTCTGCAACATAGGAATGACAAGTCAAATAACAAATAACATTTTATTTCATTTACAGTGATATTTTTGAGTAGCAAAGGAACATGACATATAGGAGCCTGTAATAAAAGTTCATGTGTCTTATCTTTATAAAATAAATGAAATCATACACGCAACATAAACGAATGTGCTCTTTGAAGACATTTGAAAAATGTCATGTCTTGATAACTATTATTTTACTTACTGATGTCTGTTCTGCACTGGCTATTCCACTCTGAAATATAATTTAATTGTCAGCATGATGGCTTTTTTTATCCATCAGTGTCTTCCAAACCTAAAATAATCATAGAATCATAGAATGGATTTGGTAGGGAGGGACCTTAAAAACCATTTCGTTCCAATCCCCTGCCATGGGCAGGGACAACTTCCACTAGACCAGGTTGCTCAGAGCCCCGTCCAACCTGGCCTTGAACACTTGCAGGGATGGGGCAGCCACAGCTGCTCTGGGGAACCTGTGCCCGTGCCTCACCACCCTCACATTCTGTTAAAAATGCTGGTTATCAAAGCATAATCTCCAGGACACTAAATTGAGTCGCAGATCAGCCAGACACTTGACTCCAAAAGCTATTTATCTTGCAAACAAACATACTACTCCCGCTCTTTACAATTGAAAAAAAAAAGCACCCTATTAAAAAAAATTAACCTGTCCCTCCATTCCTCTTCCTTGTCCCCCCCACCCATTCCACCCCTCAAAGAATCTTTTTTTTGTAATTCATATTTGGCAACGCTTTATGTCTTTATACAGATTAGGATCTTCAATCCATAGTCCAGCTCTTCACTGATTAAAAGCAGTCACAAAAGTAGAGACAAGTGACTAGAACAAAAATCCATGGATACCATGTACACCTTCTTGGCGTTCAATGCACAAAGCTATAAAAACTGAACATAATTTTGTGGAATAAGTCCTCTCTTGCCATTTAACGTGCCTTCTAGCCATCCTGGCTCTCTGGAAAATTGCACTGCAAAAGAAAAGGAGAGAAAATTACTGCATCTTTTTATGTTTGAATTAGTACTTTTCAGCTTTAGCTCCACGACACCAGGCAAAGCATCCATAAAAACATCCCATCATCTGCAATGACCAGTTTAAGAATCTGACTAGGAAAGATAAAGAGGATTATTAACTTGACTTAAATACTTCATAATATACTTCTGCAAAGCCTACATGGCTTTTAGGTGCAGGAGAAATGAAATAGCTTTTAGGTGTAGGAGACCTCATTAAGGAAATGGTTAGGACAGATTTATAAAATAGAAAAATCTGTGCCTTAGGGGAAAAGTCAGAATTCCTATCAAACAGTGGAAAACACTTTCAGTAGGTGGGGCAAAACAAGAGCAAACACCCGTCTTGAGCAGAGGTGATGACTCTGGAAGCTCAGAGCCACAGAACCACAGCATAGGACCTTACTTGGCATGAAAAGTAAGCATGGGGAGAATTACAGGGGAAATAGAAATGAGCCAGATGTCACTCCAAGTATCATCTCTTCAGAATACAGCTGCTATTGGAAGTGACCAGTGGACAAAATCTGAATCATTCTTCTGATTAAATCCTCTCTCTGAAATTCAAATACGTAGCGCACAAATACAAATAGTACACAAAACACAAAGCAAAGGCTTGAACGACTCCTTGTGCCGTGTTTCCCACTGCTGATCCCAAAGTTTATGCAAGAGTATCCATTAATCTAAAATAAGAAGTATTTCATCTTGGACTCTGAATGCCCCAGAAGTTACTCTGTGAGCAACAGAACTAATGAAATCTGACTTCCTGTATATATTTTTTGACCACATTTGACAGGAAGTTAAAAAAGAAGCATAAGCCTCCCTTCTTTGGAAAACAGACTAAAAAGTCCTCAAATTCCCCTCTGAGGTGTCTTTTAAGGATATAATACTGATACCTATTTACCTATGTAACTGTAAAATCCCACACTTTTTAGCAACCTACGACATTCTCTACCGTATTAATTTATCCTCACAGTGCTTCTGAGACAGACAGTATTTAGGGAAGACATCAGACGAATGCTGAAACATGCTGCCAGCCATGTCAGTGCTTTATTTAAAACACATTAACACATTGGGGAATGTGATATTTGTAGCCTTCTACATATCAGGGAAATAACAGTTAAGAGAGAGCAACATGTTAAGTCTCACTTCCAAAAGCATTGTAAGGCTCTAAATTTGAGCACTTAAAATCATACTTTCCCTTGGTTTTTTTCCTTGTGTCCTACTACTGTCAGACAGCTGTGCTCAGAAACCACACTTTAAACAACAGCTATGACTCCAAGGAACCCAGAAACCAAACCTGCTTTCTAATGATACTGATAGTTTAGATTCGGCACAGAAGCCTGGGCTTACATTTGTAATAAATCTGTTCAACAGAAAGATTCCAAAGGAAAAACGTGCATAGAAAATTACCTTTTAGGATCTGTGCTCGAACAGTAACTTACATTACCATTAGTAATTAGCAGGCCCTCCTCTCCCTTTGTCATTTCTATTCCACAATTACAGAGTACACATGCATTTGAAACCGCATGGCTGACACCACCACAAACCTCCCTCCAGAAGCTGTAATTCTACATTTCCAGCAAATACTCCAGCAGCCAGCCAAACCCCTTCCTGAGGTCTCCCATACTTACGGAGCACACCTGTATTACAGGAAACAAACTCCAAAAAAAAAGGCAGATTAGGAAGAAAAACAGCTAGAAAACCTGGAAGCAGGAAATTTCTACTTGTCCTCTGGTGCTTAACCTTAATTTCCATTAGAAAGAGAGTAGATACCACTGGCATGTGAGTGTCTATAAATCAAAGGCCTGTTCAGACTGAGGGGAGTCCTCATCTGAGGGAATCACACTGAAATGAAAATTTACCTAAAATTTACCCGGGGGAGGAAATGCTCAAACTATGCTGAATCAACATCACTTAACACAACAGAAAATTTCCAAAGAAATATTTTCTAAACAAGTTTGATAAGACAATGGTGAACTCTGCACCTTGAAGCACGTTTATGGCCCAGCAGCTGGGTTTGAGTGGCAAAACACCACTTTCACCCCAGAAGATGAGATATAGGTGGTACAATTGGGCTCTGTGCTTGGGAAATTAAATATTGCACGTGTACATTACACAGCTCAGGGCCCCACTTGTTGGCAGACAGTTCTTTTAGACTCTAGGAAGACTGAAGAAGGAATTATCACTCAATTATACCTAAGGCCATCATTTCTAGAGGTCTTTGGGGTTTGTTTTTTTTTTTAAAAAAAACCAGCAAGAAGTAATGCTACATGTTCAGCAGCTGTGGTGACTGTCACAGCAGGAACGGCTTCTGCCCCCACTGCAATCACCTTGTGCAAGAAGGGCTAAGAAACCTGTGTACAATCACTGACTGCTTCTGTAGATAAATGATATTCATGAGGGTGCCATCCAAATGTAAAGCTGCTTTGAGCTCCTGTTTTCTTTGCTAATCCATTCTGAAGGATCGCATACAACAGCATGCATTCCTTTAAAACCAAAACCACTTAACCAACCCAACCCCATTCCTCTATCACGCACAGCTCTTCTTAAACCCAGGACGCAGCCTATTTCTGAAAAAATACCCTGCTCAAGAGAAGACTTCTGTAGTGTCCTCTTTCTGTCATTTCTTCTCAGTCAACAACGATTACAGTTCTCAGCACTTTCTGAGGCCTGCCTCATTTAAAAATACTTTGCTGCAGAAACTACACACTTGGCCTTAAAACTACAACTCATTACTAGAGTAATCATCCTATAGGACTAAGGCTCCTCTTGGCAAGGGACGGGAGGAGAAAATACTTGTCACATCAAAGATACAGAGCAGAGAACTAAACATTAAATATTTTCAGCAAGGTTTAACGAGTATATAGCAAGACTGCACAACAAGACCAACCATAGAACCACCACTAAAAGCCATCACCTCTTGGGACAGTGGAAATAGCAGCCAAGTTGAGAGCTCAGAGTGGGACAGTGACTTTCTCAGTACCTGCTGCAAGGCCATTCCAGCAGTCTCATTCATGGAGAACGAGTGCAGGGAAGGAGGATGTCTGAACATCAGTATGACAGCAAGTGCTATAGAACAACCACCCCAACTCAAATGGGCCAACCAAATCTACAGACTTACAACTTGCAGCGAGATCTTCTGATTTCTAATCAAGAAACACCATCAGGTCAACTTGGCATTTGCAGCATTAGTTCCTACTTTTCTGTTTCTCCATAGGAAATAGCTTTGATACTGCCAGTGTTATTAAGTTCTAATTGCAAACACATAAAATTTGCAAGCATTTCTTCCCAGAGACCCAATGCCATAAGCAGACTTTGCTCTGCTCTGGCAGCTCAAAAGTTTCACAGGTCTCAACCACAACGAGAACAAGACTCACTTCCTCAGCAGTATTAGTTCATTGCCTGGGTGCCATTAACTTCAGCGAGGCTGAATCAGACACTGATTCACACTAATTTCCACATCTTCATGGAAACCGGCTGTTTTGGGAGCAAATCTAACCTGCATGGTGCCTGGCACAAGAGGGCCTCCCTTTCTCATGGACTGTCAGTCAGAGTAAAAGCCTCAAAAAACAACATAAATGAGGATTACTGAGGGCAACAGAACTCTCCCTGCTAAAACCACTACAGCACCAGAACTCACTTCCATAGAACTCAACGATGCTGGCCAATTTTTCATCAGGAAATTCAATTAAAGCAACCAAACGTGCTTGCAAGCCCTCTGCGTTTAGAAATCCCTCTGGGTTTTTGTAACAATCCCTATGGGCTGAGCTGATCGGAGAAGTACAGAAATATTTAGCATGCTTAAGGTTAGCCTGGAATTTGAAATTTCAAGACTTGCTGTTTCCCTTAATTATGCTGTGAGAAGCAGAATGGTCTTGTGGACAGAACACAGGGCTAGGAGTCAGGAGGTCTTCTCCCCATGAATGTTTCCAAGTGCTCTGAAATCCACAGATGAAAGTGCACCAAGAAGTAGCTCTGTCCCCATTTTTACCTCAGCAAAAGAACCATTTGCACACACAGTGCAATACAGTATTTTGGGTGCGCCACTTCTCTTTGATGTAAATCCTTGATTGGTCAGGACCATGAAGACAGACAGTCCAGAAGCCACGGCATGAATTAGAGGGCAGAGAGTGCCTCGGAGTCAAAAAAGCAGGGACATTAACTAAGGCTGGCACTTTGTTACAGTGGGAGAGAGAGATGGGGATGACAAGGGCTGTGTGAACGTGGCTTTTCGTGTTCCTTTTACACTTGGTGGGGACGACGGGTGCCCCACTTCTCCTAGGGAACAAAACACACTCAGTTTTCCTCATGTTTTCTCTCCCCTAAAATCGGATTTTAATGATTGTAAAAAGCCTTGATAAGAGCTATCTTGACAAGTTTTCAGGAAGCCTTCCTGCTAGCAGTACTGCCAAGGAATTTTTATTGTGTAAACACCATTTAACCTATCTGAAACACTTCTCCGGAGTGAAATTCCCATTTACTGACTTTTAAGCAGTCTCTTTCAAGAACCAGAAATTTAACAACACTTGGCTCCAAGACTGGCAAAATTTCAATGCCAGGCAGTCTGATTATTCTTCCCCTGATTATTGGGAATATCTGCCTCAACAACAACAGACACACACAGCCAGCATATGTCTCTCTCAATCTCAGATCCTACTCTGCTTCTTCCCATATGTGCTCTTATCCAGCTGCAAACTCTTCAAGCTTTGCCTCCAACCACTTGAATTATATTGTTATGTGCTGTCAATAATATAGCCTGTAACAACTGGGAAATGAAAATATTGGCACAGCCTAAGGTGAATTGAATTGAAGATTTAAAAAAAAAAAAAAATCCAGTGGATATTGTTCAGATTACATTATTCATTTTCTTACACAATTCAATTAAATAGAAAACTTTGCCTTTTCTTTTTAACTTACCAGATGGTGCCTTGGCATTTATATTCTATGGCACTTTAATGGAAGGACTGTGGGATTTGGGGAAGCACAATGTACATGCACTAGTGAAAACCCCTGAATGTGAAAATGCTAAGGTTCTATACAGATTCCTATCAGGTGATGCAAAGCTTAACTTAAAATATTAGCAAATCCAACCTTGGCAGACTGAGACAGATTTTTTTTTTCCCCTATTTAGAAACAGGAAATGGAGATGGGAGCAAAGGTTAAACTCACCTTCTTGCACCAATATTACATTTAGCAGCTATGACAGGTGCAAGACTACTTCCCTAAATGCCGTTATCCTGTCTGAGGCTGGAGCAGCCAGAAAGATTCATCCAGAATAATGACAGTCAACATCTATGGGCCAAGAGAGACAAATCAAGAACAGGGAAGGAAACAGGAAAAAGGAAACAAAGCAGAAAAGAGAGGAAAGAGAGAGGATAAAAAAGAGACAGGATTAGAAAGTGAGACAGGCCGGGTGGAGAAAGGAGAGACGGATAAAACCTTCACTAATGGAAGCAGCACTTTTTAGTAGACATTAATTTAACAGTTACTTTAATGGTTGATACTAGCTGTATGTCAACTTGATTGATGCGTTGTCACTTTGATAGTTAAGGTTATTGGTAGAGCTGCAGAATTGATGTATTATTACTTTAATTCTTCATTTGGGGGCTTTATTAGGGCATATGGGAATTTAAATTGAGTAACTAAAGAACCTGAATTGATTCACTGGAATCTGATTTCAGCACAGACACAGAGGTGCCTGATACAAAAAGAAAAGGCCCATGTCGAGGCACTTCGGAGGTTTCAAATGTGGAGATTGGTCTGCACGTGGCATGAAAAGAGCCACCCATGACAGAACCTACTGGGAAACGTTATGAAATGACCATTAGGTTCTTACACACATCCAGTTACTGCCTTGTTACTTGCATGCTCTCCCCATTTTTTTCTGCCAATCCACAGCCTACCTTGAGGGTGAGAGCCCTGCAGGGCACAGGCAACGCCTGTGAAATAACCAGGATACAGCAGAACAAATCAAAACAAATGTATTTAAGGAAATGTGAGCTTTGCCATTGGAAATCTGCAATTAGGTTTTCCAAATGCAATCCAAGCAACCTTTTTCCCAAGCTTCAAACCTTACTTGTCTGATGACATGGAAAAAGTTACAGTTGAAATATTTCTCCACAGATGCCAGAGTCAAATTCCGTACTTGTTCTGGGACAATCCAACTCTCCAGCTGAAAAACTCAGCTGAGGCTGCACTGCACCAAATCATGGGGGCTTTGCCACCACTTCTTGAGTTCTCTCTATTTAAGGAGAGAATCTTAACATTGCCCTCACACAAAAACACAACACACAAGGAACTGCTTCTTGAAAGACTTTCTTGCTCCATGCCAACACAACCCTTGCTGTTCTGCATCAGAAATGCCTCTCCCAGAAATCAAATCTTTTCCACCATGCACTAGATTTTCTTTCCTGTACACAGTTTTATGTCTGCTGAAGATCCCTATCAGTCATGTTTTAAAAAACTTAAATTAAAATAGCTGGTGTTAAGGACTTTAAAAAGAGCAATCACTTAGCTAATTCATCTTTAAAAGGTTTCCCACCTAACTTGATTCAGACATGATTTGCCTGCAAGGCAGCTCTAATAGGAAACATCAAGAATGATTTTGTAAAGTGGGTGCTGGTAGGGAAGGACCTAGAGGGGACCCCAGACCACCTTATGTTGAAAAAAAAAAAGGCATAACTGAAGTCTGGACCAGGGTTGCTGTTTCCTTGTTTGGGAGGAGACAGAGGACAGCAATATCCTATTATACATACTTTTAAAAAAAAAATTAATAGTTTTGCTGAGCTTCCCATTCTGCATCTTCAGAATTTGTATTACAGCAGTCATTGGCAAAAGGTTTAAAAACTAAAACTTTTCCCATCAGATTGAAGTCCCTGTGCATTTGCTGAAGGGCAGATCCATGGAAGCTCACTGAGAACAGTCTTGAGCACAGGAATCACCTTCTGGATGTTCATATGTAGTGCTATATTTGGATCCATAAAAATCATTAAACACAGGCCTTCATTCTGCACCTCAGTGAATGTTCCTTTTTCTACAGGTACATGCAATCACTAATGTGAACCTTGATCTAAATCAGTAAAAACACTGTCTTTTTTCCTCCATTGTTCACCTGATTTACCTGGCACTCTGTTTGCTTGAAAATCCTTAAACAGATTTTTTTTTCTTTAAAGCAAAACCCATGTGTTATTTTACAACAAGAGTCCACATTTTAAAAAAATTCAGTTTCATAGGCCAAGGTGTTCTCTTCTTTTACTGAATAACTTTTTTTTTGGTACTACAACACATTTAAATGATGCTGAAAAACTATACCAATTTGAAGAGTCTATTCACCCAAAATCAAAAGCATTGCCTCACAGTGCTAAGGATATGTTAAGTAGCTTCTTCATACCAGAAAATATCTCCATCACCAACTGTGTGCCATCAGCAATGTTGGCAGAATAGCAGTCAGGCTTGTATTTTTATCCAAAGCCATTTTAGCAGTTTTGTCAATTTGTTTTTCATTGCTTTATATTTACTCAAGCAGTACTTACCATCTTCAAATATTGCTCCTATCTGAAATGACAATTCAGAGCTGTGTTCTGCTTCACACGGATAAACTGCTCTTGCTTTTCGGTGGGCAACACTGAAAAATGAAATTATGAATTATAGCAACTTTTTACTATTATGAAGACACTCTCTCAACCATTCTCCCTCCATTCACATTTGGAGATGACTAAAACTTTAAACACAATCTCACATGCATCATTACAGGCTTATAATTCATGCACACAGCCAAAGCTGAAGCTTCACAGCTTACTGTTGGCATTTCTGAATATCGTACTCCCAACTTTCTGCACACTTATTTTTATGACAAACTCGACTTTCAACTACAGTTAAATTTTTTTCAAGTGCCAGTCAGCAATGAACTCAATAACAGGCAGAGCATACTGTATTTCAAAAATTCAACCATAATAAGAAATAGGATTTTGTTATCAAGTGTTGGGAAGCATTTGTGAATATACCTAACTACTTTAATTAGAAAAGCAAACATTACAAAACTTGAAGGAAGAAGCTAAGATGGTGAAGACCTTCAAAGAAAAAACTCAAAATACTTAAAACCATGGAAAACGACACAGAAGGACGCAGAAACGGCATGGAAGGAAAGCTGGACAAAAGAGTGAAAGAAAAGAATGAAACCACAGAGAAAGGTAAAGACAGGGGAAAGTCTTCCAGAGGCAAGAAGGCTGGGATGAAAAGCTTAAATTTGACAAAGGTGGCTATGGAAAAAGAAAGAATCTGTATTTTGAAAGACTCTAAGAGAAACACTGCAAGAGAGGGACATTATGAATTGTCCACCCAAAACAAAGCCGTCCTGTATTACCCAACAAGCCACTGGCTCAACCTGTGTGCCTTCCACCAAGGAAGGTGTTCAGAGGAAAAATAAGACAAAGTAGACAGTGATTTTATTCGGTCAGAATTGCTATGGTTGCATTTCCCGGGTTGAGATAATCATTCACAGGCCGTGGGAGACTGCTTTTATGAAGACACAGAAAAAGGAGGCAAATAAATAGCCAGCAAAAGTTGAAGTGCACGCCGTACCTTTCCACTGCTCTGTCAGTGCCAGTGGCAGGGCTGGGGAAGAAGAAAGTGGGCAGTGCAGCATTTGTGGCAGCCGGGTTAGCAGAGGGAATATTCATCCACGAGACCATCGACGGGCGGCTTTGGGCAGGGCTAAGAGGAAATATATTTAAGGCAGAATTAACAATGTGAATAAAGTTTCTTATCGTACCACAATATTTGAATCTTTGTAACTGGACAACCTGTTGGATCTTCAACTTCAAACCAAATCATAATGTCAAGCTGATTTTGCAGAAATGGCCATCGTGTGATTCTGCACTCCTCCTTGGGAATCTTTCTCCTACATGCCCGACATCCTAAGCTCAGAAGAATTACCTGAGATGCATGACATAAGCAATAAAAACGCAAAATTCCCCATTCCTTATCTAATAAAGACAGACAAAGTGAAACTGCATAGAGCAGGCTATTATTTGAGCTGCCACTCTGCCTTTACAAGTTCTGATGAATCTATTTAAAAATCTCCTCAGTGCTGTACAAAGGCATGTATGACTGGGAAGATTTCTAAAGAGGCTGCAGCTATTACAACATTGGGATCACGACGCTGGCTCTGGATTGAGATCTCCTTCATGGAGCTTTGCAAACACTGCCTCAGTGGCTGCCCTCACCAACACACTGCTCAAATACACACGAAGTAAATGGCTGAACACAAATTTGCCACAAGAGGAGAAGAAATAGCAGGCAAAATTTAAAACTTTTATTAGTAAACATACAAAGTTGTCCCCAACATACAGGGCATTCCTAATTTCACACCTTAAAGAACTAAAGCGTTCCAGCACTGGAAGGCTTTCTTTCAGTGCGTGGACAAAACAAATAGTCCAAACGCTGACTGTGAGCATGTCTTTGGAACAAAGAGCTGGACTTCAAGCAGTTTCTAAGCAGAAACAGAATTAAAATCATTCGCACACAGCAATCGTCACTCAGAAGTACAGACTTCCCAATACAGCACTTATGACTTTGTCTTACTCCAAGATTAACCTCTTAGACAGCAGAAATCTGCAAAGTACCACCAAAATCTAAGAATCCAGTCAAGAAGGTTTTTGTGGATTGATGGATCGACCACAAGCCAAAAGAGGCATCAACAGTCACTCCAGTTATAATTGTAAAAGACTAAAAGAAAGCAGGAAAACTAACTTAGCTGCTTTTAATCTTACTGTACACTGGGATATTTAGTTTCTAGAAGAAATTATCACTATTTGTTGGTTTGCATAACATGATTTACAATCAAATTCAACTTTTACAAACTCGTTCTCATAGCCAATGTATCTCATAGCCATTCTAGCAATTAGACAGTTAAGCAGACATTTATTTTAATTATTAATTCTTAAATTCAGTACATTATAAAAGGGTGAATGTCACATTCCTTATTAGAAGACAATGGCTTTTCCTTTGGAAATGTGTCAGACAGCATTTGAATAAAAAGTGGAATTCACAGTTTATAAAACAGCATTCTACAGTTAATTCCACTAGTAAAAATGAAACCTAAGTGTGCTGGATCCATAACCAGAAAGGTTTATCAAAACATACTCTGCTTTTAAAAATTATCACATTTACCAAATAAGGGAAGGAATCATATGTATTAAACTGAATGATGAGCTGGATTATGCTGACTAGAAACATATTTCATGCTTAACTTTGGGAAGAGGATATCCAGTCACCTTTTCTGCATGGGAATCTCCCACTGCGCAATTTTTTATCTTCCAATAATGACATACATTTAGGAATAGCATCTATAGAATTTTGGGGTTTTCCTTTACTTGAACTTCTCCTCTTCCTCCCATTTTTACCTAATAATTGACAAATTTTCCTCAAATAAAACAAAAACTTTCAGCTAAAAGTGACTTCATTCAGAGACAAACCAAAAAAATAAACACCAGCAATTGGATCATTTTCTCTAAATACTGAGGATAAAGCAATTCTCAGTGGTACTGTAAAGTTTATAAAGTTTGCCAGAAAGTAAATTATTTCTTCATCATTCCCCACACATAATGTCTACATGCAGAATTAATTTTAACTCAGCAGGTGAACACAAGACAAAAGTTTTTCAAAAGTGAATTTAAAAAAAGTATCCTAGTTGCATAGACTAAACTCTTCTGCTTAAAACAGTCCTGAGACTTAGAGAAAAAATGTTTTCCTTGTGCTCCTATTTATTAAATTCAAATCAGTCTCATGACAGGGGGGTTGGAATGAGATGATCTTTAAGGTCCCTTCCAACCTAAGCAATTCCATGATTCTGTGATTAAGATTGGTGTTAGGCTCATTTTTGAAACCTGTAAAACTGCTGAAAATAGAAAAATAACACTCCACATATATTGCCACAGGAGTATTAAAATGTCTTTAAGGCAAACTACTCATAATTCAAGAATATTCTACCAAGTGATCTTCTCTAGTGCACACCTCAGATGTGTGGTTTGATTTTTAACAAGTGATTATTAAACCTTGCATTTATTAAATATCTCATTGATAGATGCATCATATTAATCTCTGCAATTTACTCAAGCAGCTCTAGAACAACACATACCACCTGCACCTCAGACACAGAATTAATGACTTCAAAGCAATGCTTAGAACGGAGAGGACACAAAAGGAACCCTGTGACCCAGGGAAGCATTGGTCATTCATAAGAATACGCGGAATAAATACCAGATGGTTTCTTGCTGAGACTTGGAGAGGAAAGAAAGAGGGAAAAAANAAAAAAAAAAAAAAACAAGGCAGAAGGTGCGCACATAAAGGAACAGAAGATGAAATAAAATGTTCAGCTCCATGCCATGGCATGTTAATTTCTCAGGTTACAGAGACTCAACAAGAAGCACAATCTATCAGCAAGTAAGACTACACTGTCCTTTACCAGACAGGATTATATAAAAGCATGTTAAAATTGGCAGGTTTTCTACAAATTCTGAGACGCTCCAACAGTTCTAGTGGAAAAACACTCCAGAAGTACAGGTATGTGGAGTGCTGGGCTGCTCCCTCCCCCACTTTTTTTATGAATTCCCTTAATACTTTTCAGCTGTAGGGAAAACACTGCAGCAGAATTTGCCTGTCACTTCAGGCTCCTGGTTACCCAGCAAGAGATCATGCTCTGCGATCCAGCAGGAGACAAAAAAAAAAACCAACACATTTTTCAATAGCAATAGTTTCACCATGTTAAGAAGAAAGAAGAAAAAAAAAGTTGATAGCTTTAACTATTAAGCACGTTCTAGAATTTATGGATTTGGTTGTGAGGGGTTTTTTTTATTTATTGTACTTGGTTACCTCAGGAACCACTTAATTCTTGTTATTGAAACAGAAGGTTTTACTCAATAAGAAAAATAATTTCCAATGTAAGCAACAAAAGGTTAGATTTTATTGTTTTTTCCTTGAAAAGGTTCTTGTCCTAGCAAGGCTACCTTGCAATAAAGCTTTGCACACCTTGTTTATCAAGATGATGATGTATTAGAAAGTATTGCTCATGTTATCACGTAGCATCTCAACTTTAAGAAGGTATGTTGAAGAAATCCTTTCTCCTACGGCTAAAATGAAGGCAATGCATTTCCTGTGGGTAGGAAAAAAAACCCAAAAAGGCTGACATAACCATCTCTCTTTGAGGAAAAAATGCTATTGTCTAGCATAGTGAACGATGGGAAAAGGGAGGAGGGGGGGAATGGCTTTACTGAAAATAAGCTAGAGATTTTGTACTGATATTCAGAAAGAAACTTCTGAAAACAAGATTTTATTGGATGTTTATCTGGCTGGTTCCTAAGGTAACACAGCTAAAGAGCAGCCTCTTATCTTGAGAGCAAGGAAGAGAGTCTGTGAAAAGAATCTACACTGCAACTCTCGAGAAAAAAAAGGGTTGTTTCATAGACAAAGTTTGGCAGCGCCACGGCTGTCGTATCACAGTGTCTGGCTGACAAACTCAATGAAAGCGTTCTTGAAAGGCTCCATTACAAGATGACAGCGTGTATCAAAGGGTGCTGGCTATTTCTGATTCTCTATGCAATCCAGTAGTGACCACCACCACCACGTCTTCCTGCACGTTAAAAACCCCCGTGCCTTGAGGAGTGGGGAGCAGAAAAATACACGGCCAAAATTCTAGAAATTGCAGCTACAGCAAAGCTGGAGACAAACAGAAGGCCAGAATTTCCCCATCTGTGTTCCCCCTGAAAAGAAACTCCATCCTCAAAATTTAAAGTATGTGACATGCACGCAGCATTCCTGAACCCTCATTTATACAGAGCACATCAGTCAGCACTGAAATAGAGGTTTTGTTAACTTGGATTGTGAAGTCTCAGTGAAGCAGCTAACACATTAGTGAAATGATCTTTCACGCCAGTCTGGTAAATCCAAAGCTAATGTCTACAGCAGCTGTCCCAAGTTAAAGCATTTCTAAATGATAATTCAGACGAAGCAGAAGTGAAGTATGTACATCTGTAAGCTTAGAGCTCACCACTGTTCCTTTCAGAAAAAAAAATTTAAAATGAGGGGGCTGTGTTCCCTGGAAGCATGCAAAGAAAATAAAAGAAAAAAAAAAATTTTAAAAATTAAAAAAGGAAACTTTAGCTCATCCCAGTTGCATCCACACCTCTCCCTGCCCTGAGCACACACACCACTTACCCTGTGCTCACACAGCAGTGCTGCTGTCAAGCTCACTGGCAGCCAAGGAGATGGCAAGGTCTGTTTTGTACGAGCCACATGACTAAGTTATATTATTCCTGTCTCAAAGAAGCTGCAAAATGAGGGCTCTTGCTCGGCTTGCATAACGAAAGGGTACAAAAAGAAGTGCCTGCTCCGCTAAACCCATTCTCAAAGTGCTGAGTCACTGGAGAGGTGGCAGCTGAAACAAAAACTAACTGCAGGATAAGCACAATGACCCAACAGCTGCTAGAGCACCTTCTTTTAATAAAATAGGATGATGACATTAGATATCACACAAAGTTTTCAAGACAGTGAAACCAAAGTCACTCATCATTTATGCAAAACTGCAAATTCACACCACTGCCAGAAAGTATTACCATTTTAAGTAAGGAGACTAGACATGCAGTCTACTGATGTAGATATAACAAGGCTGATGGGAATTCATTCAACAGTCAAACAAAATTAATAACTATCTCCAAGGCTTCTGTTATGTGCAGAACACCACTCTCTCTGCCCGCCCTTGCCATCTGATGGCTCTTCTAACATCAGTTTGCTCACCAGCAATTTGAACAGCTTGAGATCTCATGAAGAATGAGTAACTTCTTCCCAGCCTGGTCACAAAGACCGTGGATGCTGCACAGCACAGATCTTGTCACCATTTTGGATATTAAAAACCCAAAAAACTATGCCCACAGTGTAGCACTTATATACCATTGAGCTGGGTAACGGAATTTGTCACTGTCAGGAGAACCAATTAAGAAAAATTCACAAGAAATGAAAAAAAGACTGAATTATTTCATCTCCCATTAGTCCTTTGCATGTTCCCTAAAATCCATTTACATTGGTGCTTCCATTTCTCCTCTGGGCTTTGAGCACCTTTGGTATTTGGACTGGCAGGACTGTACCTTGCATGCTCCTATAGAAGTATCCAAGGTGGCATTCAGTTTGGAAACTATGAATCTTACTATTCTTAACCCAGAAATGTAAATTGCTTTAACAAGCCCTGTACCCACCCACCCACGAAAATGTTTGAGGGACAGGAATGCTTTCCATCCCCTCCAACTGCAAAATCCCAAAGGCTTAGAGAGGGAAAGAGGAACAGGCAAGATAAACTGACAGTATAATCTCGAGGAAGGCGACTCCATACCCTGCATTATAACTTCATCCAGAACAACCATCAAAAGTCACCACGTTCCAGCTCCCTGGGAAACCCAAACACCCTGCAGTCTCAAATCCCCAAAATGAACTCTCCAGCTGAGGAACAAGACATTAGTTTTCATGATTTGAATGAAGAAGTGATCACGCAGCAAGCATAGGGGACTTCCAAGAAAAAAGGGAAGACTGACCCAATTCTGAAAACCCAGCACTGTGAGGGGTAAGTCTGTAAGGTCTGTGGATAAGCCCTGGCACAGGGCATTGTACTGTAAGCACAAAGAAATCTCGTGACAACAAGGGGCCAGTTAGAGCAACAAATCTTTCCTTATCAGAAAGAGGTCCTCAGAAAGATTAATTACAACACACAGCGAGTCCAGAGAATACCAAGTGTTCAGCTTTTTTGGTTCATTCTGAGGTCAAGCACAAACAGACATAAGGCAGCCCACGGTATTTTAGGACATGACTTGTAATCCACCTTTGGACAGATCAGTCATTGCAATAAGGGAAATCTGCACTAATCCATCAGAGGTGAGCTGCCATCACAGCCAGAACTCTGGGAAAGGCTGAATAGGACAGGCCTCACATCAATAAATGATTCTGTAAGTAAATGTGGCAAAAAAAGTTTCCCTCATCCTTTTTTAATTTAATTACATCACTCCACATCTGATACTGCAACTTTGGCAATACTACCTCCTTCACTATAAGAGGACTTTAAATTACACTTTGTCTTTACTGAGGTATTTTTATTAGATACCAAAGTGTATACACTCAGTTTAGCTATCACTGTTATCTTTTGCACGTGCAAAGCCATAGTGCAACAGGGTGAAAGTCAAACTTTGTACCACTAACTTTCAACTGCAGGTAAAAGGGAAGATTGACTATTGCTCCACAATTCGAATGCAGTTTAAGAGCTGCCCATAACCTCTTCTAATCCATATTTCCAAACCATCACTATTCTCAAAACAGTTTGGGGACGAGCTTAGAAAGACTATCCAGCCTCTTATTATCTGAAATCCTGAACTCCTCTTAGGAGTTTTGAACACATTTTGAACTATTAAAAATTTGAGTTTCATACACCACAGGAATAAAAATCTGAGTGATTAAGGTGCATATTTTTCACTGCCAATCAGGAAAGCACTGAAAGTAATGTCAGGGTCACATCCTCCAGCAAAAAGCTATCAAGCTTCTTGAAGAAGAGATGAGGCAAACTTATTTACTTTTTGGGCAAACGCAATAGAAAAACCAGAAACTCTGTAGGACAGAGTCTGTATGGACACTTAAATCAGAGAGGAAAAAAGGAAGAATGCAAATCTCTGGTTAACATTAAACTGAGACTGCTGTTGCTGCTCTACCTTAAAGGGAAAAAATGTCCATACTAGTGGAGAGCAATCCTTGACCCAGCTCACAACTCTAATGATGAGTTTATGTTTGAGATCACCTTGTACAAAGCATCCTTGGAGAGAAGGTATCTTCAAACACTACATGTTTATGACACAGTGCTCCATCGAGTAGAAGTGGTAATTTGCCCATCCTAGGCTATTTGGAGTTTGAATCCTGTGTCAACAAAAACTACTCTGTAACTTTGTGATTGACAGGGGAAAAAAAAAAAGTTATGTTCTACCATAGAGTGCATGTAAAAATAAAACATATTTATTTTTAGTATTTGGCTCTAGATGGAAGTGTGAAGATAAAAATAACTTCAGGAAAAAGGTTAAAAAAAGTTTAGGGTGCACGATAGTCTTAAAGCAGCAAACTCAGGTCTCCACTGAGAACCACCCCTGCCAAGCATCACCCAAGTCTCTACTCACCCCTACAGCAGCACATGACAACACAGGACATATGTCCGATCCACACAGATCTTTCAGAGAAAATCTAGCATCAGGCAGACACACACTTACAGACATGAAAACCAACAGCTTAACGGGGCTTCAAAATGGCACATATGTGAAACATCACCTTCGAGTTACACCGTATGCACAGCACATCTTTAAACACTGACATGACAATCGAGCAGTCGGGGCTTTGGGAGATACTTCAAATTGGTGGCAAAGCCTTTGCTCTCTTAGCTTCTTTCACCACTCTGGCCATGAAGCCCCTCCTAGAGCCCATCAGGAGGCGAGGGTTTATTTGCCTCCATTTGGTGCTCACCTCACCATGCTGGAAGCTGTAGCTCCTTTTGTTTTGGAAGGTGGGACAAGGAAGGGGCATGCATCCCAAAAATCTCTGCCAGGAAACATCATGGTGACAACAGCTATCATTCTGGAAAAAACAAGCTTCTTCTTTCTTGAAAACAAATACCACAAAAAGTGTTCTTGCTACCCATCACGTACTCTTGCTTAAAGCAAACTACTGGTATGAACCAGCTCTTGGAATATCTGACACGTCCTGACCCACAATGCAATGTCCCTCCCCTGGGAAACACTGCAAGCAACTCTTCTGCCACAAAGAAGTCACCATCACCTTGTTGACTGCATAACTCCAGAGTGATCGATCTCCTACAAGTAACACCCATGTGTTATAAACATCAGCAGAAACTCGAGAAACCGGATCCTCTGGTATAATTCCATCTCCCCTAGACTCAGTGTGGCATTTGTTGTAGCTCAGTGAACACCTGCAATACCATTTGAGCGACGATAGTCAGGCTTTAAGAATTGATTTTGTCCCAATTTGGCTCAAAATACAAAACATTTTGAAATCCTTCACAAACAGAAAGGATTGTTCTTCACCTAACTCTAAGGACTGGTCCAATTTATGAGCATAGTCTACAACCAACAGCCAGTGCTACATTTCCTGGAGCTGTGAGAGCTACCAGAGGTACATTCTGCCATCACTACACTGGGGCTGCTCTCTGTTTTGGTTTGGGTTTTATTTGTTAAGGCAGGGCCCTCTGAGTCATCCAAGCTAGAAGGGGAAGAGAAGCCAATTTCGGGTGAGAAAGTAGAGGAAAGAAAGAATGTAACATCCACAGACTACTCTGTCACTGTCCAGGCTTGTTACAGAGGTAGCTCTTAAGCAAACTTCACAGACAGGCGAGTGCAAGAAAGAAACTACTTTTGACAAATAATCTAAATGCACATACCATGCACCTTTATTTTCTTCCCTTCCAAAGAGAACTCAAAGTACTGTTTCCAACCGAGCAGAAAACCTCAAGCCATCAAGTCAGGTTTCCAAAACAGCGGTGCAGTATAATTTTTGATGAAAATTAACAAACGCAAAAAAGATGCAATGTTCCTTCAAACACCTGAAGTTCCCAAACTCTCTGGATAAAACCAACACTCCTTTTATTCTCTGAAGTGGCATTATCACTGTTCTGCTAACCCTGTGTTCCTTAATTAGCTTTCACTAACAGTTCCAGTTTCATACCAGCTACAGCATCTTTTCCACACACGCACCTCTCTTTGCTAAGTACAACTTACTGCTAATTCTACCCACTTCTAGAGGACAGCACGAGAGGATAAGGGAAGCGTAACTTTAGACCTCTCCTGAAGAAACAACATTTATGGAAAATACCTAAAGATCTGGAATTCTTTCAATACGTATGAGAGAAAAAAATTGTTCTAGTTAATAAACACCCAAGCCAGCAGTTAATTATTATTAATTATTCTATGACTATCTATATATTCTCATGTGTTACATACATCTACACATTTATTTTACACTTGTTTCATCATCAGAGCAGGCTACTCAGAATGCCATTATGGAAAATATTTGTAGCAGATTTTTTCTCCAGACCTGCTCCTTCCACTCTTCTTGGCACTAAAGGCTGGAAAATTTTGTCTTGATAGTGGTTAAAGTCTGAATGAAGAGCAAACCAGAGAATTCAACTCAAGTTCAACTCTGATTTAAAAACAAGTTATGGTCAGCTTTTCGTGTATCAAACCTGAATACGTATTAGAGAGATAGGACTAACACTTCAATGCCAATTTTTGCTAAATTGAAATCATGCTCAAAAACTGAACATTTACGGCACCTACTGAAAGGGACGGACTGCACTTTCATTGGAAACCAGGCACTGAATTTGTTAAGAAGAGATTAACAGTGATAATGTTCCTAGACAAGAGCATCTGAGCACACATTCATTACAGTGTGTTTATCCAAACCCAAAATTGGGCCCAAAATCTTAAAAGTACGGCATCTAAGAATACCTTAATGCTTTCTTGAAATAAAACTAGGGTAATACATCATATAGAGAAAAACTTATACATTAACTGCTTAAATAAAAATAATTTTAAAAAACATTTAAAACTTTATAACACATTACAGGAAAATGAACTAGGTTTCAATAGAACATTTCTTTCCTGCAAGCATTCAAGTGGGCTCTAAGCTCCACCACAACATACAAACGCATCTTTCTGTAGCAGAAGAAAACAAACAATTACATGCAATTTCTAAAAATCACTCCTCACCAATCTGAAAAGGGAAATGTGTTTCACAGTCATACTAGTGGAAGCATCCTTAATACTCAGTTACTTACAGATGTGTTGTCCAGCCTGCAAGATCTCCGCTGTCCATGATAAGGTGATTTCCATCCAAGAGCCCAGGGGGGCTGCTGGAGAAGGCAGGTGTTGGAGACTGGGAAGAAAGAGAATCCATGCTCCCAGTTGGGGTATTTTCTCTGGGAGAGTTGTGACTGTCAGCTAGAAAAGAGAGCACAAGTCAGAAGGACTGTCAAGGAATCATCTCATAAAGCAAAAGAATCTGCCTTGGAGATAATGTCCTGAAATATGTAAGAGAAGAAACCTTACTGTCCCATCTCCACTGGGTATTTTGGAGGACAAGCCATCTCCCAGTATTTCCCCAAAATATATCATTGCACAATTTCCCCCATGGTTCTCTCCAGGCTTTCTTCACATACAACATATTCCCAGTCCCCTTTTCAGTATGTGTTTATGTGAATGAAATGCTAAATTTTGGGAAGGTATTTTTAGTCAGAGGCATCACTTCATATTAGAAAATAGTTTAGGATATGCACATTTGCACGTCTTCCTAAAAACACAGTCTCTAAAGATAATTTAACACACATTTGAGGAAATGATTGCTCTCAAATACAATAAGCACAGTCTTCCCAAACATGAAACAATGACATTTAGAAAGGTCAGAATAAGCAAGAGATCTCTAACAAACACACAGTATCCAAGAATGTTACATTTGCTACTCCTTTTTAATGGTGTTACTTTCAAGAGAGCTCATTGTATTCTGACTTACTATTTGTTTTCATAGGCTACTCTTTGGATATCACTCGAGAGGCAACATATGCAGATATGATTGATTAGGAAAACATTAAAGGAACACCATTCCTACCCCAAGGACAGTAAGATAAAGTTACCAAAGTGTCACAGCAGTCACTGCAAACCGTGTTGACGCATCAAGCCAAACAGCACGTTCTTCACTGAAAAGCTAACCTTCACCCACATAGCTTTCCCCTTTCAATCTTTACTTTTTTAAACATCAGCTGTACATTTCATAAATTCTAAAGGAGGTGCATGAAATGAGGATGTTTGCAAACATTAAAGTATCCAGCACAGCTAAGCCAGCAGTCTCAAATGGGGCCTGTAGCTGCTTTCGATATATTAATATTTAACAGTAATAAGGATCAATTCCAGCCACCCTTTGCAAGGCTCCCAGCATCCTTTCCTCCGTCCACCCAACTCCCAGTAGCACTCATGAACACAACCCAGAGGGATGCCAAATAACACCACCAGAAAAATCTAGAGCAGATTAGATACCACTGCCCCCATAGTCTTTGTGAAAGAGTTCTGCTCTTTTGGAGCCAAAAGTTTTATGGGAAAAAAATGAACAACTAAGTCCTAACACAGCATCAAAATAATATAATCAAAAGCTGTTAAAATATTGTACTTGCTCGACAAGCTGTATCTTCTATATACAGTAATAAACAAGATGAACAACAATGTCCCGTACAACAGTACTTTCTAAGTCTAAAGGAATTATCAGCAGCTCAGGGAACAACTGAGCTTACTTCTACTCCATCAAACTAAGCAGTACTGTTGCAATGATTTCTTTCATTTATGATTTTTTTTCCTAATTAACTAAAAGTGCAACACCACAACAAAAAAATGTGGACAATGAAAAGCTACCCTCGCTGGATAAAATCCTTCTCACAACCCTATTACAGCCTCAGCCAGCTCAATTCCTTCTGCTACAAAAACTTAAAGTTAGCAAAGCCCTCAGCTGCTTCCCCAGCCATCTCATCCTCACCCCCTCCCAGCAGCTCTCAGAGAACAACTTCCCTAGAGAGTAAAATGACATACAAGTAAAAACAGTGAAATGATAAAAGTGATCATCTGGAAATTTCTCCCCAAGCAGCTGCTAATTTAAGGATCTAAATTAGCCCGTAGTACCAAAGTGTGATATGCTCTGAGGAGGAGAACATTAACCTGGGAAAGTGAGTCACTTGCACTGTGGCCCAATCCTGCTCACCTGGCACCTCCACACTGCACCAAGGCCACGGTGCTGCTGCTTAACACTTACATAACATGAGAATCACAGGAGTGTCAGGTAAAATCTAATTAATTACATCTCATTTGCAGATAGATGTGTCACAGTGATAAACATCTGGGAGATTAGACAGTGGCACAGCAACCTGACTTCATAAATTCCTTAGAACTAGACTTAAGTCCTTTTAATCCATCTCAATTTCTTTTCAAAGTAGTAGTAGTAGCACAACCTAGATTATCAAACTATATACATTGTATTAGAAGGCCACATTTCCTCAACCCTTCACTTAGCATTACTAAAGCACAGCTGAAAGGAATATTAATCTGTTTTTTAATATTATAAATACAACCAACTCACAGCACCTCCCTACAGAAAGCAGAGGATGTTCTGTTGAATTGTTTCTCAGAACACATAGAAAAAGTAAAAAAAAGAACTCTAAACACTTCAGTCACGCACAGCAGAGCCGACACTGGAGACTCTAGTATACAGGCAATTATGTTTGACATTATCATAAATTAAACTGTGTGTTTAAATCTTTCCTCAAATTTTACTTCTTCCTTCCTGAGCCAGTGTTTTCTCACAGCCTGTACTGCACTGAACTCCCACAACTAAGATTGGGTTTTGAACACTAAAAACAATCAGGTATTTAAAGAGGAAAACACCTGCTAAATTCTATGGGATTAAGTAAAAAGCCTCTAGAAACATGTTCAAAGACACTTCACATTTCTGATGTCTTCACATTATCGCCTTTTGTAAAGAAAATATTTTTATTCGGGAAGCGGCAATTCAATGTAACTGCAAATACAGATGACCAACGACCATCTAGCACATTTTCATGATTAAAAACAATATATGCTCCAAACCTAAGTCTTCAAAATATAGGGTCATCGCTATGATTTCAACAGCACAAAGATCTCACCCCCTATGTCAGTGCCAAAAGTTCTGCTAACTTCAGAAATTATAGTAACTCCTGCACATGGCAGAGGCCATAGAACTGTGCCTCGTTATCTCTTTATTCAGCTTAATAACCTGCTTTTGATTGATGCCCATCTCACACTGGGGTCAAACTACATCTTCCAAATAGTCATTGTCTGAAAACATCAGTAGATGATAAAGGGAATGAAGAATCAATTGGTTACTAATTAACATACTTGCCAATCAATGCATGTACCTTCACTTTGTGAGGCCTTATTTTCAGGCCTGACCCATGTAATATGCACTACTAATGATTACATTACCTCTCACATCATGTTTTTGTGCTGTGTGACAGTATTTCAACGATCTCCTTTTGAAGTTTAACACCAAATCTCTTACTTTTGCAGCTTTGGAATCGCGCATCTATTTTACAAAGCTGTTACAATTTCCCAGTGTTCCCTCTGAAGAGGCCAGGTCAGATGTGATTCTGTGGGGTTTTGTTGTGGTTCCATCAGAACGACATTAAGCGTTAATTCCACCGCTTACTCCTACTCATCAATCCCGTTTGTACATCCAGGGCTGGCACTTGTTTTTGCCATGGCTTTAAATTAATAATATGATGAGCTGACTGCCCTCTGTGACCAACAGACTTAGCAGAGCCATTGTTTCTAAGGATGTGCTCCATTCTGTACCTTTGGGCTACATTTTCCCTCTAAAATCTGTACATTTGTTTCTCAATACAACCACGTTTATTTTGTTTGAATGGGTGCAGCTTAGCACACAACCAGAACTCCTACTGCCTGTCATTATTTGCAATTCTCCTGACTTTGTCCCATGTGCAAATACATTGTCAAAGATTTGTATTTACCTTTCTAAATACTGCTACTCCATTAGCATTCCTCCTGTTTCTTCAAACTTCTTCAGCAAGCTACAAGATGCTTTAAAAATTAACATTGCCAAGCTATACAACCCCATGACCAGAGACCTTTCTTTCAGACCAGTGAGGTAACTTTGCAGTATTCAAAACATTCACCTAGCAACAGGCCTACCTGTGAGCATTTCTGGTTGATCACACATTGATTATCATAACTAAGTTCTTTTTGACACTTCTTCAAAACTTGTAAACATACATTGACTTCTAGCTATTTCCTCTTTTCCCAAGCCCCTGCCCTTTTCCTGTATTTTGCTTTGTAGAACCAGTAAAGACCCTAAGCTGCTGGAAAGCTGCCTTTTAAGTTTTGACATGGTTTGTTTCTTAAAGTGTGTGTTAAGGACATTGCTGGAACTGAATCGGCTTTATGGGTTTCCTTTTACCTCAGAAGTCAGGGGCTCCTAATATTGATAGTCTAGTATTTTTTACCGTTTCCCTCCTCTCACTCCTCTTTATCTCCAGCATTGTTCTCCTGTAAGCAGCATTGTCAGGTCTCCCACTCCTATGAAAACACTGACTGCCACATTGGACTGACAGGTCCTTTCAAAGAGGAGCTCCAGAAACTTCCTACTCTTTCCTACCACTTGAATTTCAGTGAGCTCTTAGCTTATAAAACATGCAAGATGTGATTTCCTTTAAAGCTCATTTATATTAATCTTCGAGCATACAGTTTGGTGTTCTTGGTGCCTTCACCTTCTCCTTCTAAAAATGTCAATCCCCCTCCTTTTTCTCTCCTATTATACTCATTGTTGGGTGCCAAAGAGTGCCTGAACAGATGAAGGACATGAGGGCTCTCAGTGCAAAAGCAGTAAGTCTGTATGACATCTCACAAATTCCTGTCAACATTCCAGCCATCAACTCTTCACCTTTCCTTCGTCATATTTGTGGGAAGGCTCTGAGTGCCTTCAGCTTGGCCATCTTTCTAGAGCTGCCATCAAGCTGCTTCTACAATTCATGTCCCCATCCTACGCAAATAGGTGTAAGATCCAATTTTACTCTCAAGAGAGTTAAAAACTTGTTTCACATTCTCACCACCTTTTGCATACTATTTAAATTTTTTGACTGCTTGGATCCTTTTAAACTGTCATGTAAATTATCTTCTTGTTTCACTGATCTAATCACAACACTCATCCAAGCCTTTGAGCTTTCACTGTGCCTCTGCAACAGACACCCTCTGCTTTGCCTTTATGGCTGTTCATAGTTCAGAACGGCCCCATCTAGAAAATAATAAATATCTTCAGCTGATCCTAACAGTTTACTGGTGTACCGAGCTGGGACTACTTACCCTTCAGTTTCTAACCCAAATATCTTTCCTCCTTCCCTGCCTCACGTCACCCTTTTTCAGAATGACAAGATACCCACAAAGTACCTGCACAGACTAAGACCTACCTCATCCAGCTTTTCTCTAGCAAGTACATAAACCCTCAATTCCTTTTGCCTTTTATCTGGAGGAGTCTCTGATAGTAGAGGCTCTCAGACCCTCCTCACCAGAAATCTGAACTCAGCTTCTACCTAACTGAGCATGACATGTCTCCCCGCTGCCTTTTTTTCTCCTTTTTCCATCTGGCTAGTCTAAGAATACTTTTTGTTGGCATCCAAAGTTGAAAAAAAAACCTGAAATACTTTGGCAGTGTCAATAATCAGATCCTTACTTTACTCGGAGAATTCTAAATAACAAAAAAGCATTTGTACTAAGAATCATGAAAAGCAGAGAGTTAACACTATCAGTTGCTTGCTTAAGTGACAGTTTTCTTCCAACTTCAGCTTAAGTAAACTGATAAATTACATGCTTTAATGTTAAAAGCAAGACTAATCTTTAATGTCAACAGTACAACCAATGCCTATAGTTTAAGGGTAACCAGAGAATGAAAACAGTTTATGGAAGAGAATTTTTCTGGAGTAAATGAGGAATATGTGTCTGTTTCTGTTGAGATACACAGAATAGGCCAAACAGAACCTGTCACATGTGTTTTAAGTGGCCATTGCATAGGCAAGTCATGGTAAAATAAGAGGATAAAAATCCATCTTATTGACTTCAACACAAAGAGGCTGAGTCATAGACAAGGGATGATGGGGAGAATTGCTGTGGAGAGGACGTTAAAGATGTTGCAAAATCCCTGTTGCCACCTTCAAGTCTGACATTTTCTGCATCACGAGGTGGGGAAGCAGCAGCTGCACTGCTGTGCAGCCACCCATCCTCCCCCATCAGCATCACAGCTGCATCCCGCTCTGAGACAACAAACATTCGTTCCCCATAAACAGCCAACTTCCCACAACAATACAGAAGTTCAACCAAGTAGAAAGTAGCTTTGCTTTTATGTTAATTTGTGGGTAGGTACTATGCTTTCATTTTAACAGAATCTCACAGATCAGGGATAGAAAAGAAATACTGGAATCATAAAAATCCTTGATCAAGCAAGTACTTAGTTCCTAGTGTTAGATCTTCAGCATCTACAGAGAACAGACACAAAAAATGTAACCAAAGTTGCCTCACACAGTTAATAAATCTTTAAATGATCCCACGAAACAACATACCAACTACTCTGGAAAGGATTCAGTCATTCCTGGAAAGCTAAAAGTAACTCCATTGGAGAAAGTTTTCTATGATAGAGTGATCAGAGGACTCTGCAGTCAAGAAAAGCCTTTTTTTTTTAGATGCAGGGCTGCACCCTTTATTCACCATTTAAAGTACCACTCATCCTGTGGTAAATCACACCAGGTGAACTCAGACATTCTTCTACTTCTTCAGGTTTTTTTAAAGTTTTCTGAACTAATGAAGCCAAGTCATCTGTTTCTGAGTAAATTAAGAAATTGTGTACTTTTATTTGTCATGCCACTAAAACTGGTCAATTGTTTATTACTCACCTCCAGACCACAGAAACTGTGCTTTTTAAACACGTTTCCAAATCAAGGTGAAAGCCTGACTGAAAGCTAATAATGACCTATTATTTGGTTTAAAAAGTAATCATAATGAATGCTAAAACTAAACAAGAAAGTTATTTCACTGCTCCTGAATAATGGGTATTTTGGAGGTCAGATTCTTGTAAATGCTCAGAAAAATAGATTTGTATTACCATGTTCCCCTCTCCAAAAGTACCCGTTAATATCCCCAGCGTGTAGCAAATCCTGTACACCGCAGCATTGCCTCGGTATGCAGTTAGTTCTTACATAAATTTAAACATCATAGATTCATCCAGCCTAAAGCCAGCAGAGCAAATGGACAGCAGGCAGCCCACATTCCCATCACTTTCATGCTCACACAGAACACATGTAGCAAGAATCAGACCCCTGCGCCAGCTACTTTTTTTCTCTCAGACAAAATAATTAACACAATTATTCAAGCTGACTACAGTTTGTCCTAGATAAAGACCAATTTTGATATATTTTTTAACTGTGTGCATGTAGTAGCATGTGTACCTTAGGCACGAAGTAGCTTTCCTGTAGAAAGGTTGTTTTTCCCAACTCCATAATGGTTCAGATACATCAGAAAAAGGAGGAAGCCGTGCTAGACAGAATTTGCCTCAAGACTGGATGATGCAACTCAAGAACTGTAGCCAAAAAGGCCACAAGATGTTTGAGTTGGGGCTAGGAAAGGGAAAGAAATGTGCTCATCTGCAAATTACTTGGGGGCAAAGTGGAGTTTGGGGACCATCATCCTGTCCCGGCCTCCTCCTTTTTGATATTTTTTTTTGTCCATTTTTAAAATGCGACGTTCAATTTTAAACAAGCATCTTTCTACAGATATGCTTACCCTCTATCATTAAACAATTAACCAGTAAAAATTAAGCAATTATTTCAATAAATATCCCCCTTACTGCAGGCCAAAATTCAGGAGAAATACTGCTTGAATTATTTTACATCAATAAAATCCCAAAGACACATCGCCTTTCGCTGAGCAAGCTAAAACTAAAATAGGTAAAGAATCCCAATTTATTCCTCAAGCTGTGGAAAAATAGTTCAAGACAGAGTCACAGATACAACGTTGAGATGTTAATTGTATCACATAATTAAGTTTGAAACACAACAGAAATCAGATACAAGCCTGCAGAGGGGTTCCTCTTTTGATTTGTGTACACCATGATAACAAGAGCCGTATCTAAACTCAAAGATTACTCATTTTTACCAGAGCTGGCTTGGCAGGAAACCACACATGATCTCCAGCCTCACCAGGCTGGCCAGATGCCAGCCAATTTCATGGCTGAAAAATGCAACGATGAACTGAAGCTACTTCCTGAAAACCCTGACAGAGTGTAAGATAAAAAGACTGTCCCACGGCTTTCATAGTTTTTTGGTAGCATCGAGTTTGGGTTTCCACCAGTGCAGGCAACATTAACCTATGGTCCAGCCCCTATCAAAACATACAACAGAACAGCTCTAGTCTCATCCATGAGAATGAGAACTGTGAAAAACCAGAGCAGCTCAAAAAGGGTTACAACCACCAGGCCTAAAAGTTCCCTAAGTCAGAAGCACTTCTTAAATACCAGCAAAAACTCCAAGTCCATGAAAATATTCTTCCACGTTTCCTTTTCTGTTTTGCTGGCAATTCAGGCACCCATCAGCTGGAAGATGTGTCTGTAAGGATCCTTCCACCCCCAAAAAGGTAAGGTCTTCAAAAGGTAAGGTCTTTCCCTGAGCTGTCAAACAGAGATAACATCACGCTGTTGTCTCCTTTTCTCTTGCTATTTAGCTTGCTTTACTCGCAATTACTTCCTCTGATTTCTTAAAAGAAGTTTCTCACCAATAATTCCACCACTTGGCCAATGACAAGGACTAACTGCTACCACACTCTGTATGTGATGGGTTTCTCACAAGAAAGCCACTCTGAAATATTTTCTCTATGCTGCTGACACTTGGCTGTGCCTCCGTCCTCATTTTGTTCACCTCCCTCCTTTAGCCCTAACAGTGACTTCAGCAGAGGAACGGATCAAGAGGGATACCTATTGCTTATTAAAAAAGCTACTGAAAACAAGATAAGCATCCCTTAGGGGAAGTTTTGTCAGTTTTTTCAATTGAACATCCAGGTGACAGGTTTGTTGATCTCCCCTAAGAACACCTTCAATCTCCCTGTTGGTTCAGCAAGTCACAAGAACAGCTGGGAAGGGAAGAAGTGACAGTAATGTAATTCACCTTGCACTAAGTGCAACTTTCAAAAGAAGAAAACAGAAAATTAGAGAGAAAAAGAAGAGCAAATAGGACAAAGGCTTCCAGAAGCTAACGGGCAAACAAGAACACATTTTTTTCTGACCAAATGAAAAACACTGATGGAGTGGGAACAAAACAAGAAGAGGAATATTTTCTAACTTGCATATCAGCCTTGTAGAAAGCCTACCAGCTCTCCCCTGCAAGATCTTCTCTGCTATCCTTGTCAGCAGAGAAGAGAAGCAAGAGCATCCCACGTGAGGAAACCCCTAATGCAGTGAAATGCACATTCTCATCCATAGGAAGGTGACCAAAGAGCTGAACAGCTACAAGTCTTTGTTCTACTTACACTCTTGTGTGCAGGGTGAGAGAATTTACTTTTACCAACAGAGGCTGGCCAGGGCACAGCTGGCATGCAGCAAAGATACGTCAGTGACTTCCATGCCTGGGATTAATGGCTTTTAGCATGCCAAACTGGCCTTCTTACAGCATTATGTGCCCCTGCATGTCTGTGTGCAGAAGGTAGAGAATTAAAGAGATGAAGGATTTTTACAGGAGATCAGAGATTTTTAATAATGTCTGGCCTCAAGGAAAGACTGACCTACTCTCCTGAACTCCCCATTCCTTCTTTAAATTCAGATTCTAGTTTTAAGTCTATTGAAGTTCCCTTCCCCTGCCCCCTGACTCCTGTTGTATGCATGCGTGTGAACACATGGATGTGTTTACTCTGAACATTTCTACAGCCTGTAGATTTCTTACACTGAAAGCAGACAAGCACTAGGCAGACAAGATACGAAGGCAATTCTCACACCAACCATGACGATCTGATCCACCTCATTCAAAAAGATGTAAAAGTTAGGAGATGTTTATTACATCATGACACAAATTGCGTTTTTGGTAACAGTGCAGCAAGGAGACTGTAGCAAGTAGATTACTCACAGGGATAAAATGGCCAGGCAAATGTGTATGCAAAGTATGGACCAAAATTATTCCATATCTCCAAAAAATATAAGTACCTTCTATGGACCCAAAGCTTTCCAAGCAGAAGTCAGCTCTCTGATAGGAAAGTAGGACCCTAAATTACATAAGAAAAAGCTTTACCTTCACTGGCAGTAGCTCAAAAAGACTTTTAACTTTGTATAGCACACATCCTACTTGGAGCCATCAGGTGGAAAAAGCTGTGGTGGATCACATAGAATTGCAGGAACTATTCTTGCAGCAAGATGAAATACAAACTGTCTGAAAATCCACATGGCAAACAGCAGTCATCCTGATCTTCCCCTCATGACTAACATTGGTGCACTTATTTTGTGACAGCATAGCTGTGTTCTGCTCAGCTGTTAACAATAGCTTTGTAAGCAAGTGTTGCAGGGCCTTATGGCTTTTTGATATGCCTATGTAGCTGCTTTTCTTTCCATTTCCCCTACTATGTGCCAGGTTACAGAAACACTTCCAAGCAGCAGATTCAGAAATAGAAAGAGTTCAAGGCCAGGTTTCACACCTGCAACCTTGCAGTTCTGGGCTGTTCCAGCCCTGAAGACCAGTCTCATTATAAATCCAAGGCTTCCTCTAACATCTTCTAACATTTGCTGTTCAGTAATTCCAAATGAAGTTTATGGTTTTTTTACTTCTGTGTTTGGGGCAGGAAGGGATGGGGGGAGCAGGGAGAGGCAATATTGCTATGCAGCCATTACACTACCACATTTTACTCTGAGAAAGGAATTAAACTGAATGCCACAGTAATTCACGCAAATTAATTTATCACCCAAATTAAGATGCTGTCTCACTCCAATCTCCCCAAAAAAATCATAACCAGCTACTCCTTTTCAACACTAACATACCATTCATAACTATGGCTTCTCTAAATACTTCAAAGGGCAATATAAGTTAGCACAAAGTTTTGAAGGGTTAAGTAGCAGTTCTAATTTTTATTTCTTTTAGAATTCTGCAGAAGAATGTGTTTTCTAAATCACTATAAATACATTATTTAGTTTACAGCAGCAGCAGCAAGCTATCACAAACAGCCCATATGAGTTCCAGAGTGGGGGGATAGGACACAAATGCCCTAAAAAAAGAACAGTGCAGCCCCCCTTGGACACTAATGTGCTATGTCCATGTATGTGCCAAGGAGAAATTTTGGCACCTAGAGGGTATTCAAACAGAATAAGGCATCAGCAGGCCCCGTGGTTTAAGATGTACATTCTGGTTTGTTTAGAAAACGAGTTGTTCTCTAGTTGGACAAAGTGCTACGCATGACCCATTTCTTGACTCCAGGTGTGACTTATGCAACTTGTGCTGATTCTCTGCTCATCCTGGATGGACTGCATTACACTGCCTACCTTACACAGGACTTTTCTCCCCATATTGCTCTAACAGCCCTGCAAAACAGTTTAATAATCTCAAAGTCCCTGGCACTGGGAAAAAAAATGAATGAAACAAACAAACAAGAGAAACCCCAAACCTGTTGATTTTGCTACAAGCCAAGAAAGGTATATAACAATCGAAATAAAATTGTAAGGGAACAAAATTTCAAATCTGCTTTGCCAGCTAGAAGAAATGTAAACAGAGATCTCTTCTGATACATACTGACTGTCCAAATGGAAAATAAAGACCCAACGACATTTTTAGAAAAACGGGATAAACAACTCCCTGCTCTAGCTAACAGTCTTTCCCTCTCTGCATAGAGAGACAGAGAAATGATGAAAAGTCATTTGTACATAGCTGAGACCGTAAGCCACAGGAGTTTCTGCACTGCTATTCACTCTAAAATTCATTCAGATAGTGAAGGGGAAAAGATAAAGCAATTTCCATAGATTAAAAAAAAAAGAAACAGAACAACAAAACAACAACCAAAAAAAAAAAAAACAACACCAAAAAACAATTCCCAAATCTTCATTTCGGAAGGCTAGAAAACTCTGGAAATGGTCCTAATGTAAATCTCAGACAAATCTGCATTTTGCTGAAACAAGAACTTTGGGTCTAGGCCACATATGAAAGTGGCTCAGAGTTCCCCATTAGGTCCAGTTCTACTTGAGACACTAGGATGTCAAAAAACTTCAGAGTGAAAATTTAGTAACTGGCTTACCACAGAGGAAAGAAGAAAGAAGTTGAAAGAAAGAAGTTGAAAGAAAAACAGACAGTATCATCTGTGACTTAGGTCTTTCAGGAAACCAAGATCCTCACGGTAGTAAATACAGTCCTTGAATTGTTTGCAAATAGCTTTAATCATCTAATTGCCATGTACAAGGAAGGAAAATCTATGCACTATCAGAATTCAGTACAGCTAATTACTAGAAGGCAAAATAAAGATTTTTATCAAACGTAGTGTGTGTTCCTCAGCTATTATATCTATCAATATTTATATATCTTACAGCCCTTTCTGGGTGGTTGCTGCATACATTTTGTGCGCAGTCAAGAAGCTTCTCGACTGCAAACGTGCTTTTAAAAAGAAACCTGGCTTGAACCCTGCATTTCCAATTCAAGCAGTGGATTCTGAAGCCTGTTAACTCCCTGGAGCAGCTGATAGCTAAAGACTTGTTTCCGCTTTTCTAACAATTTCCTGGTTTGCATAACAATCCTAAAAGAAACACACTCAAGAAGTTTTCCAGCACAGAGAGATTTTGTCTCCAACACAGTTCTAGTTTCAAGGCATAGAGAATATTTATATATAATTACAATAACTTTAGAGATATATTTGTCTACAAATATATTTACATATAAATATGTATCAGCTGCTTGTTTAAAACAAGATTATGATAATTTTGCCATATCCAGGAAATACAAAACACTGGCTTGTGCCTGGTGCTTAACTCATGCCATTGTGAATAAGGGGGGGGGCGGGGGGGAGGGAAGGGGTTTAATGTTTAATTTCCTGTTAAAAACACACACAGGATAAAATCTTCCAAAGAGCAGTTATAAAACATGCATTTGTTAGCCAAGAAACTAGGTAAATATGGAATGAAGCCCAGGCTCACTTTTATTCCTTCACCCCCTCTCCAAAGAAGAAAGCGACTGAAGGCCACGGAGCGTATTTGGAGGCACGGAGCTCTACTCGGGGACTGGATAATTCATGAGCCTGGCTGATCCACGCACCCCGCAGCCACCGGGGCAGTTGCTCAGAGCGTGCAGTGATGCAGCCGGGCTCGAGGTCCTGCAGCGCTGCATGTGCACGGCACACGTGCCCCAGAGCCATTGTCCCAACCACCGACCACTGTCCTCACACAGCTGCCCGGCTGAGCACCAGGAAAACAGCCACTAGCACGTGGTCAGCAGCTACCAACAGCCTGAGGATCCTGCTACCTTTGGTAGTGGCTTTACAGACCACAGAGGGTATTTTTTTAGCAGTTGCAAGGGGAAATGTTATTGTCAGATCCCACTGAAACGTCACCTGCAGCACTTCAGCCTTCATCACAGTTTTAATATGTATGGGGATGTATTGGGCTCTTCTGCAGTTCATCCCACTACAACTCCCAGACAAGCACCAGAGTTCTCTGGGATATATAACTATTACAGCCTTTAACAGTCCCAGCTCTTTGCCAAGTTGCCCAAACTAGACAGGAATATGGACTGCATTTAGGCAAAACTGAATCTTTGTAACAGTTTTCAACAGCAACACTGTATTTTTGGCTCTTAGAATAAAAACAACCCACCAAGTGCTTTCTGTCTGCTGTGTTTGGGTCAAAGTCAACTCCACAGTGCACACCTTGCTCCATGGAATTGGAGAAGTTGTAGTACTTCTTGCGTCCAGCTAAGATTCACATTCAAAATTAGATGTAAACAGCTCTGTGAGTGGCTTCAATTTTGTTTTGTTTTTCAAATGAGGATAAATTTATTATTGCAGATGTAGCTCGAGAGCTTTCTTAGCTTTTGGCAGCATATTATTCAAATTAACACAGCTTAAGCTTTTTAAGCGATACACCTTAAACATCTTCTTGTCAAGGCATTTAGTTTCACATTTGATGCAAGAAAAGAAAGGCACAGATTACGTATCTCTCTGGTGAATCAAATCTGATGGCAGGAATGCTGAGTTTCTTGCTGACTCTTTGCAAAACTGGCTTTGAGACTATAAACAGTCCTGAGTTTACTTCTAAAACCTGCACTTAACAGCTGTTGTAGGTATTTGTGTTCTTGCCTCATGAAATCAACCTCTGTTAACCACCGATTCAGTGACAGTTCACCAGCAAATCTCTTACTACTGCACGAGTTCAAAACCTTCCTGTTTATTTTCACTTGCTGTAGCTGGACTTTGTGCCCTGATCCCATGGCTCTTCATGTGAAAAGACAATTGACTAAAAACATTAGGAGAGAGAAAAGGAATAGGGTGGAGAAAAACTGTAACACAAAATGAGCCCTGACTTGCCTCCTCAGTGCTGTACGTATCCCCAAGCCATGAAATTTCAGGAAAATGATTATGTTTCTGGCCAACAGTCAGAATATATAAGATGTTATACACCCTTTGCCTCACTGTATGTTGCTACTGCAGACTCCATGCAAAAGCAAGACTTTTTTTTTTTTCGTTGCTTTTCAGCAGTAAGGCAAGTTGACAAGTATTTACTGCTAGTTACAGCAAAGTATTAAAGATTCAAGTGAAGTAGTGGTATTCTCCAGTGCAGTGGTGACCTGAGCCTTTAATCCAGATGAATTTAACTGTAAAGTGCATTAGCTCTTCTCATAAAAGATTTGCTTTAATTTTAGTTCTCTCTCCATTTATCTTATGGCTGTGTAATCTTCAGTAGAGGTCAAAGAGATTTCCCCAAAGAAACAGGAGCTGCTGCTTTTTTAGAGGAGAAAAGCATATTTCAGACAGTCCGTCCTACTTTTAAACATAAGTCACAGGACAGTACTCCCTGCTGTCCTTTCTCTGTAGCTCTCCTTGCTTCTCCGAATGTTCCAAAGCAATTAAAGCAGCGTGCATGTGCATCCACACATGTATACAAATGAAACACGAAATGAAAACACCTCCTGGAGATAGGATACACAGCCCATCTGATGCAAGGACTGAAATTATTACTAACATCTTACCATCGTCCAACTCCAGGCAGAGATTGTAAACAGCCAGAGGCCTCTTAATACGCTGTCCTTGTCTTCTTGACTGCCTTGGTGGGGCATTTGGAGGAGATACTGACATAGAGATTGGCTCAGGGAAAGCAGCATCAGGCAGGGTTTTGAAAATCTGCAATCAAGAACACAAAGGGTGTTAATTATTTATCATGAAGAGCAACCTGTGCAATGCAACTGTAAAACCATTATCAAACAACATTTGTTTTGGATTTCATTCAAAGCAGACAGGAGCCAAAAAATCCATTCCTTCAAGTTTGGGAGTATGCCGTGGGTTTTTAATGAGTGCTTTTTAAATAAATAAATAAATAGATAGATAAATATAATATGGAAATAACCAAGAGCACTGTCTACACATTAACCAAGCTGCCAATCAGTTAATTCAAACACAAAACATTTGCAGCCACACTTACCAGCTAGGATGGAGGGGAAGGAGAAAAAGAAGGATACTAACTTTAGGAACCAGTAACCAAAATGCTTGATAGCTTTAGCTAGAACCTGTAATGTTTCCAGAATACCCATTTTAATTTTCAAAGCTTGTGATATCATTATATCAGCCATTTTAATTAAAGAAACACCGCACTCTTGAAGAGAGCAAGGGGAAAATTTTGTGGGGAGGGGTTTTTACTGAGAAATGCCATAGTAACAAACCACACGAGAATTTATTCTGTGAACTATTGCATATTGAGACAGTTTTGTATTAAATACTGACATTCACAAAGACGCATATAAAAAGGATTGCATTTCCTGTCACCATTTTATCTTTTGAGTCATGACCATCAGCATATCACCACTCCACACAGAATACCACGTCATTTCTCTCTGAATTAACCAGCAACATAGATTTGCTGTACCTGATAGCACTCTAACTGTCACACAAAGGGGACAGTCTAACAGTGCTGATTTACCTCTAGAAAATTATCAGTGTGCTGATGCGCAATTTAACAGCAGCCTTTTACAAGTGATCGTGGCATCAACAAATTGGCTTGGTAAGTATTTCAGCAAAGACAAAGCAGCAGATAAAGAAAAACACAAACAGAAGCTGTGTAAGAAAAGTCCTGTGTCTGCACAGCACCTCACAGCAATGCGACACAGTGATATAACAAGATATAATGAAACAGTGTATGATGCTCTTGTACTCTGCAACTTTATAATATTTTCTATAAGGATACGTGGCAAAGAGGAGAGCTGTAATCAAATATTTGAAGGGGAAGCTTTTTATGAAGTAGAAACTCATGCAGAAACAATAAAGGGACAACACAGATAACACATTTTTGGATAATAACAGCACATGTCAGGTGCAATATGACAGGTGAGAAATTATGCCACAAGCATCCTGTAGTAAGGCACTCAAAACATCATGTTAAAAGTACTAGAAACCCTAAATGGCACCACATCCTGGCCTGCTAACCCTGAATATAAATGTGTAGGAAGAAAATGACCCAACATCTCACGTATACATTGCCTTACAGCCACTTAATCATCACTTTTGTACTGGCAGGTTGAAGACTCTGCTGGTACAACATAATCAAGAAATGGCATATTCCACAAAAGCAGCGGAAAAACGAACATATTCCCAAAACTGGCCAGCAGTGGGCCAGAAGCCCACTGGTGTGCACAGGAAAGCTCCAGTGGAAACATTACCTTCCTTCCCAGTAAGTGAATGTTGCTGTGGGGGGAGGTAAAAATGCTGTAATTTGAAGTTCCCCATCCCAGCATTAGGGAAACTGTCTGCCCCTCCTTCACATGCCTACGAACAAGGGACTGTGAGAGAACGCCAAAATAGCAACTCTCTAAAAACAAAATGTTGACAGAGAAGAGAGGAAACTGTCCAACCCGGTTCTCCCCAGTACGGACACAGCAGCACTCTCAGGCAGCGACAAAGCTCTAGTTGTGCTCAGAGCTCTAAAGCCATTTCTTAAAACATGATGCAATATATAATAATGCAATCTAAAGTGCACCTCCGTGGCACTTGGCTAACAGTACCACACTGCCCCCTTATGTGTAAATACAAGGCTAGATTGAGCAGGTTTAGGGATAAATATTTGCTTCTGAAAAATTCAAAGGTACCAAAACTTGAAATGCCATCTTTTCCATGGACTAAGCATTGCATTTGGGCTCTCTGGCAAACAACTCTCTGCCAAGAGGTTTCAGCATGTTGTTTACTATGTCGCATTCCACAGCTGTGCTTATTTGTACAGCCTTATCCATGGATCTCTGCTGAAATTAGTGATGGTGAGAAGAACAAGTATTCCCCACGAGTACTTCATAAGAGATGAGCTTTCTTGTATGCTTCTAGGTGACTTGCACAGGTCGCAGTGAAGATCTTCAGTGGTTTTTTACTCGTCTCTCACAAATATTGCAATATACTCTTCCAAAACTATTAGCATGAGAAACTAAGAGTCATGAAGGCTAATGACAAAAAGAGTTTTTGCTCTTTCAAGCAGTTCATAGTTGTGTTCATCCCTACTTTGGGGTTTTTTTTGGTCTTTTTAGTAGGAAAATAAAATCCAGTCCAGCCCAGCCCTAACTAGATTTTTTTCCAGCAGCAGCAATCTCTTTCTGTTGCAGGCCAAGGCCTCAGATAATACTACAGTTTTGCAAAGGTGAGCATCTGAAAAGCAAGCAGAACATCAACCTCTGCCTTCAAAAGTGCACATACAGCATTCAGCTTCTCTTTCTTGCTTTATTTTCACTTAAATAGACAAATGCTCTTCATCATGCCTTGGATATTTGTCTGCTGCACCGACAGAAGCACTGTTAGGTCTGTCTGAGAACAAGGGGATGGAGACCTGCTTTATTTCAGCTGCGGGGAGAAAAGTTGGGTTTGGTTTTATTCAAATTTGCTTCTAACCTTTTTAACCATTTAAATATCGCTGAAGTATAAATGATCCACGGCTAATAAAAGATGCCAGCTGTGAGTGACCTGTTGTCAGAAGCCCAATGCATATGCACACAAGACTGAATTCAACATCACACACACAATATGAGCACCTGAAATGGCCCCAACGTTGCTGTGTGCTGGCTGATTGGCACAAAAGCATGGGGCCACAGGGGAGCAAGTTTTGGAGTACTGTCTTGCACCACAAGCAGTTGCTATCAGATGCATGGCAAGGCAACCACACACACCCAACTGGAGGGAAACTCTCCCAAGGAAGAACAGATTGCAATGTGCTGTTTAAGAGATGATTGCTTGGCCACTCAAAAAACCACGCTCCATTAAAGTCAGATCTACCACTATCGCTCATCTGGACTGCAGAAGTCACCACAGCTTAGACTAATTCCTGTAATAAAGACAAGAGTGAAGTATGTTCATTGAATTACGTCATTCTAAAAGCGATAAAAATATACTAAGCCAACCTCAAAGTTTAAGGATTTCACAGTCACATCCAGCGTTAACACGGTTTTTGCGACTGTGGCCAAACTGCATGAGATTTATAGACTACTGGTTCTCTACAATTTAGTTCTCAAAAGCACTGGCATCCAGCTATTGACCTACCTGGGAGTAAACTCTGAAGCTAAGTGTAACAATTTACACTTGGGAGAAGACTAATATATGTAGCACTCCAAATTTTATTCAAGCAAAAAATCCCATCATTAGTCAGTACCAGTTAGTCCACTATTATAAATGGTTCTTTAGGTCTGATCTTATATGAAAGCAGAATTTCAAAGTGCACACTGAATGAACCAGGGGATGAATCTCCAAACCTGCAGCGTAAAAGTTACAACAAAAAAGATGAAACTCTGGTGGAGCGATTTAAAACTCTGGTAAGTCTGACCTATTTCTCTCTATGTAGGAGTAGAAAATGGATGCTTTACAAGGCTAAACAAACCACAAACCATCTTGGGCACACAGCACTAATAACAGCTCTGTCTAGAGCAGTGAGCCCAAGATCATCCCTACATATAACCATTCCAATTCCTAAATCTGTGTCCCACAAAGTCTATGGCAGCATTTCTTGAGAGTAATGAGCCAAATTCAACATATTATCGTACTGTATTCTACCAGCAGATCCACATGGCAGCAGCCCAAGGAATTTTGCCAGATTCCCCTTAATCTGCAACAACAGTGTTGGACTCTAGATCCTGAGCTCTTACTAGCGCCGTTTTTAGAGATTCAAAAAACCCATGGCTGGGAGGATTTAACTTGGCCTATTCCACGAGTTTATGACTAAATGTATAGTTGTACATGGAAATGTAGATTAGATTCTGCTGCTACAAGAGAATACTGATCTGTTCGTTCTGGTCTCAAGCAGAACTAATTAATGAATTTCAGTATGTTTGCCAGGAATCACTTTAGGAAAAGACTCAGACATCAGGTCATCTCTGTCTGCTTTGTTTCACTGGGGTAATTAAAATTTCCTCTAAAAATCAGTGGGAGGCAAACAGCAAGGACAGGGGGGGATGAAAAAGAGGGGAGAAAAAACTGGAGGCTTAGTAATAGAGCTAATGAGGATAAACTTTTAAAAAATCAGCTTAAAGCTGTGCCATGATTTTGTTGCAATACAAAACCCCTATCACTCCCATAACACCAACCACCCAGAACATGCATCTATTTCCTTGGAATACACAAACACAAACTAGAGCACCAGAAGTCACTGTGTAATGCAAAGGAGCCTAGAACATGGTCATTCCAAATTCTTTGGAATTCCACTAGTGGGACAGGCACCACTACTACATTCACATGTTGTACAGGACGGTATTTCTCAGGACAAGAACAACATAACAAGTTTTTATTTGGGCAATTTCCGTTCAATACTGACATGATTTACCACTATTAAATAAAAGATACAAACACAGACACTTCAACTAATGTTCACTGAATAATATAAAACACCATCCAGCGATGGCACGTGTACTGCTCTCCCCTTAAACATTTTATCCCTATGGTACTCCTTGCATTTCCATGACAACTGGCTATAGCATATGCTGATCAAAGAATATTTTACCCATTAGCAGTTAATGGGATAGTGCAAGAGGAGCTTATCACCATGGTCTTTCCTTGACTTAGCTTCTTTTCAATGTAATGTAAACCCAGTTCAGGTTAAACTCATCAATCTGCACAAAACCAAAAGTGATATATTCATATTAGAGACAAAAACACTAAAAAAAGGTCAATTGTCTTTTGTGGTTCAAAGTGTGCTCTTACTCAGATAAATTTTTAATTTTTTTTTCCTCTTACAATAATGAAGGCAGTGGTCATTCCCTCCTTTTTGCCATTTTCTGAAAACATAGAGCAACAACGTCTTTTATGTCAAATTACAATTTTACTGTAGATGCAAGCATTTCAGGAATCGCAAGGTAAAAATAAGCATCCTAAAACACTACTGCAGCAGTTCAGCCACTAATTATAACTACTAACCACTAATTGTACACTAATTGTAATCCATTTTTTAAAAGTAAAAACCACATTCAATACCATGAACAGTTCTAGGGTTTTTATTCTCTATTTGAAGGGATTACAGAAGCTAATTGGAGTTATTAAAAGTTTAATCATAATAGAAATTACAAAATATCAACTTCTAGAGAGCTAGGACAAAAGTTTTATTTTAAAGCTGATTTCTGCACCAATTCTAACAATTTTATAAAACTTCCAGAGTACTGGAATACTTTTTTTAAAAGATCCTTCGTTTTGTAGTTTCTTACTGGTTCCCATTTTTACTTTACTATGGACAATGTTAGATCAACCTGTTTCATTCCCAGTTTTAGTCAAAACGACCCAGTTCTTTTTCTTGTTCACAAACACCATTCAATAAATAAGAACTACATGCACTAAGAATTCTTGATATGTGAACAGAATCTGTGTTCAGTGTGCAAAATGTGGTTAAAGTTGATTACTTCTAAAATTCATACTCAATATTTCAAAAACGTTTACAAAATTCTTCAAGAAAAATTATCAACAACTTCATCAGAATTCTTAAATAACTTGCCTCAAGGTTACCATTGTTTCCACTCCAATACAGGTGTACTGTATTGCAATTAGTAATATTTAAAATTCGTTATCCTGACTTTTGCACATCAACATTTAGACACTGTAAAATACGATTTGCTGTGCACTGCTTTCTGTGAGATTGCTCAAGATGTAGATTTTCTGAGGCTTTGGATTTTGAGGCTTGAATTCCACTACAAACTGCAAAATACCTTCATACATTATTCACAATCATTATATTCGGGGGTGGGGGGTAGAATCAGATCCAGAGCTGAAAACTACCTGTGGCTCGGTCTCTAGAGGGCCACCAAGCAGAAAGCATCAATAATGCTCTTGATGCTGCCTGGCACACACTGCTGAATTACGGTGCAACAGTGGATGCAGCCTGGAAAGTAACCAGGTATAAGTCAAAACAAGAAACAGGAAACATCCTTGGCTGTGAGCCAAACCACAAAGCTCTCTAAACAAATAAATTAAAATTGAATCCATCCAAGACAGCTTTTTCTTCATTGCAAAGCTATCATTTGCTGAGACCATCTGCCTGGCAGCCGGACCAACCCTACCTAAATGAAACTTTGCTTATAGGGATTTGTGGACACTGAGAGTCTCAGTCTCCTTCTGACTCGAGTATCTGCTCTTTTCATACAAGAACAACTACAGATCTGGACAACCTGCAAGCTACAAGAGTGACAAAAGTACCCAGGGAAGTTTCAGACAAACCTGATGTATCAGTAGACTCTAACAGCCACTCATTTGCCCTGACTGCCTTGAACTGTGTAGTTCAAGTTTTGAGATGTAATGAAGAAACTAAAAAGCCAGCAAAATACAACATTACAGTCTGGAGGACAGCTGTGAAGGAGGAAAAAAAAAAAGAAAACCATACCAAGGTTAAAAACGTGTGTCCTTTGATCGCTCGCGAATTATGAGTTTGTTGAGTCAGCCTTTCTAAAAGTAGCACTCCTGATACAAAGACGGCAGCTTCCACCGTATCACATCGCGCTCCGCCTTTTAACAATTCATGAGCAGAACATTCCTGATGGCAGCCCATTCACTGCTATCAACCAATCCATTTCAGCCATCGAGGGAAATGAGAGAGTTAACCACTCACCAGGCTGGGAATACCTCCATGTTTGTCCACTGCACCAGCGGGAACAGCAGGTTCACCTTCTCTTCTGTGCTCACCTACTCTAACTCACACCAAGGAGAGCATTCTGAAAAGGTTATCTTTCCCTATTACACATAATAGCTATGTGTATCTTGTTTAGTTACAGGAGCTGCTTAAAATAGCAGAGAAATGCCTTAAAATTAAAAGATTCAATAGTCAATTTAATTACCTTGATTTCTAAAACATGATGTACTCCTCAAAGGAAAATAATGCAGAAGGAGAATGTTTGCATGTATTTTCTCTTACAAAGAGTGTGAGAAGTCCTAAAAAGATGAAAGATGGCACTGGGAAACCTAAGTCAAGACCCAGCAAAAACAACAACTATGGCCAAACACAGCACAGATAACACTGATCTCCCCTCCATTTGTAATACATACATATATATAAACACTTATACACATGTGTGTATACACACAAAACCACCACATATATACATCTATTTTACTACAGATTTTATGAACAGATTACATATTATCGTAATTATATATTGAGTATAAAAACCTGCATTTGACCCCCTACCACACTGTCATTGAGCAGAGCATCAGAATGAAATGCCAAGACCTTAAAGATCTTTGCAAATGACACGGTTCCAACTGTAGCTAACCACACAGCCTCACCAGTGTTTTCTTTTTTACACATTTCCTTGCTGCCATTACAAGGATTTATATCATTGCTTTTTCAAATATTTTCTGCTCACTGTTTTTATTAAAATACATTTTTTTACCTTACATTATGACTGTAGACTCTTTGGAGGCAAAGAACACATCGTTCTATTGGATGTCTAAACAAAGTATTGATGCTTTATTAGTGCAAGTAGCATGCACGTGAAAATACTGGAAATAAAAGTATTACCAGCTGACTGCCACATTTTTTGCACAAAAATCTGTTTAATGGTTTGAAATACACTAACCCTTCTGGTAAGGCAAAAGAATTGTAAAGAGTACATGGAAAAAACATTCTTAGGTCACGTAGTTTCTGCGTAAGAATTTTCTTTTTAAACTCTTAAGAAGTGCAACAACTTTTCCCCTCTCCATGCCCCCTGCAATATTTTACTGAATATTTTCTTTTACTAACAAAATTTTATTTAAGAACATCCATTTTAGCAGTCTCCATAAGGACTTCTCCCTTGCCTCCTCCTCCATACATGCAAGCACAGCACCCTGACCATTGAGACTGAAGCAAATAGTAGTCAACTGAATTCCACTCCTTTATCATCCTTTCTCTTTACTTACTTAGGAACATTGCTTGTGGGCAGCAGAAGATGAGATCTCTATCACTTTGAAATTCTGTATGAAGTTGAGGGAAGTTTCCCCAGATTAACTGCAAATAAGGTAGGCAAATCAAGAAGTGAGAAGTCTTAGGTACTATTTCTATGTGCCATGTATTTGCAGCACAGCCTCTCAGCAGGCCTCTTCCACCCCTGAGATCACAACTTTTGCTTTGATTTTCTTTGTTAATATAATATGATTTCCCACAGTGCATGTTTTGTTTCTTTTGGACCAGTCTAGCAGCATACCAATCCAGGTATTGATCCAGACTGCTTCTAAAATCATTAACCGCAGTCACAAACGTGAGTAGAGCTTTGATATTCAGTCTTCTTACTACACGTAAACTACATTTAGAAAACTGCAGTCTTTTAAACAAAAAGAAAATATATGCAGTCAATTTACCACACCACGTGTGTGTGTATCTCACATGGAAGGGCTTTATGCCATCCACAGGGCAGAGAAGGGACTTAAAGAGTTTGCTCACACTACAGTGGAACAAAAGAGCTGCTCTGACTCCTACCAGAACTTCTTTGTCGTGTTGTTGCCCTTCTGCTTGAGACTCAGCCAATGATGAAGGCATGTAATTAGAATTAAGTTCAGGAACAGTTTCAATGACACTTCTGATTAGTTACATGCTTCAAGTTAAGCACGTGCTGAATACCCTCCTGAAAACCCTCACGTGTTTTCACCACAAACTCTGTGCTAATGGAGATATTTTAATGTCATTTTTTCCCCCCTCCAAGTCTAAAGTTTGTTGACTTGAGAAACATTCAGCTTGTGGAGGTTTCAAATTGCTGCACCACAGCAAACATAATTACACTGCGTTGCTTCTCGGTCCTCCTTTGCAGCCAAAGGCAAAGCAACAGGAGAGCTGAAACAAGCTCCCTTAGCATTTCTCATGTGTCCCTTTAGTGGCCCTTCAAAAGATCTGCTCTGTTGCCAAAAAATAGTCTGAAGTTTACGTGATGGTGTGGCATTCTACCCTAAAGCATTTACCTGCAACAGAACTGCTGGATTGCCAAGGGGAGACTGTGCTGCTTCATGCTCTAAGACAAACAACTGACTTCACCCGCTTCCATTCCTTCTGTCTCACGAACATTGCATGTATTATGCACTGTAATACGTTTTAAGACAAGATTTTTCAAGGATTACTACATGAGGTTGATGTTGGCTTAAGAGCTCAGTAGTATTAAATTCTTCTCTTCCCTTTTTAGTTTAAAAAAGAAATCATAAAAGCGCCCAAAGTACGAAAAAAAAAAATTCATTAAAAGAATTCCCCTTAAAAATGTTTTGAACAAATCAAAGCTAAGCCAAAGACATTTTGTCTAAAATATGCAAAATCTTTCCCCTTTATAAAAAGATTGATAGAGAAAAGGTACCTACCCTATATATAGGAACTACTGAGCTTTTCAGCATGAATGTCTTTGAGATAACTTTGCCCATAGGTTATTTGAATTCTAGAAAAAGGTATCTTTTACGAAGCCTATTCCCTTTCAGCAGATCCTGGCCTCCCAGTCTCCAGAAGGAACTTCTGTCTAGCCCCTCACTTTTTTCCTTCTAATTTTCTTTCACTGTAATTTTCATCTTCTTTCTGTTTTTATAATCTTGCTATTTGTACTCACTATTCATTCCTCCCCCATACACTGGTTTAAATATTCCAGTCCCACTGAGATTTTTATTCCAACCTCCTCCCTCATCTTCTTTCATTTCTTAGACTTTTTTTATCCTGGTGCCTTTTTTTTCCTTCTTAAAATAATGTTCAGGGAATTGAGAAACCAAAATGGCTCACATTACCACTGAGGCATCTCTAAATGGCAAATAAATAAGCCCTTTGAATAGTGACATTCATTCCAACAAGATGCCGAAACATTATAACAAACAGCAAGATGAACGTGTGCATGCCCTTCATGCTGCCGTGGCGTGGACCACCCTTATTCCTCACCACAAGTCAGAGAAAAAAGCAGAAGAGCTGAAATGTCCAAGATTTCCAATCTGTTAAGCCCACGGGAAGAAAAATTATTGAAACTCTTGAAACTCATTTGGAGGAGGCAGAGAAGAGAAATCAAACCCTTTCTTTCGGGGCCAAGTTGAGTAAGGCTTTTCATTAGAAGATTACCTAAAGGCCAGGACTGTTCCAGGCACTGTACAAGCACAGCTGCAGTCACCTCCTGAGCTTGTTACCTCAAAGCAAAATAAACATAATGATGAGACACAAACATGAATTTCTTGATGCTTCTTTAGTGAAGGGAAAGATACAGGACACAAAATCTGCCTATCCTTCCCCTCTCTGGCTGTCCTTCCCCTGTAGCCATAGGACAGAAGCAAGACAATTTACAGGTCTAATTATCCTCTGGATTGTCCTTGCTCCCACAGCAGATGATTCTGAGGGTCCTGAGTAAAATACCTCAGCTTGCGTCTGTTTTTTGGTTTTTCTTTCACAGCAGAGATCTGCTTGTGCAGCTCACCTTCTGAGTGGGCACTGTGAGAAATACTCTACCTGGCAGAGACTTGTCTAAAACTGACAAAAGTTAAACAATTCCTTCCCTGACACTCTTCTATTCCCTTCCTACTCTCAATCATTGTGCAATTCTAATGCCATTTAAGCAACACATCAGGCTGCACAGTCTAGTTTCAGTGTTCCAATCTCAGCATTTTGCAAAACATCCCCTCCCCAACACGCTGTAATCGGTTCACAGACATGGTTTGGACGTACATATGCAGCCGGCAAACAAGGTGGAAGTGGCACTGACTGGTTTCCAGCCAGCAGGAAATAAATGTACATATCAACAAAGCTTAAAATAAAAAAAACTAAAACCCAAACAAAGCCAGCTTATTCACTAAGCACGATACTCTTATCTCAGGGCAAGTCATTGTATTCAGGTTTCCACACATTAATTGCACAGAAATTCTCTAATTAGAACCAAGCAAAGTGATGATACTGGAATGACTGCACCAGGATTTCAAAGCCAGTAACCCAATTACGTCTCCTCCTAAAAATGAACAGTGATTCTCGTTCAGTAAAGCTATCCACATAAGACATAACGGGCACTGATAGAATTTAAAAATATTTGAGGAATCCTAACCATTTTTTACCATTTTGCCTACCAAGTTACTGTATTTATACCACAAATGCTGATGGCTACTGCTTCTACAGCTGGAAAGTTTTTTAGTCATTTCCTTTGCTACAGGGGAGAAGAAATGCCTCTCTGCAGAGTACCAGAGCTGGAAATTACATATGCACCGAGTGTAAAGGGTCAGTGCACCTCCATCTCGACTCCATCACTCTCCTACAATTCCAAACTTTGCTCCTATCGGAAGAAGCTGCTAAAATTAGCAGAGTCGGAGTAGCGGCTGAATGAAATATTTTAAAACATTTTAACCCACAGCCGGTGACTTTTCCTAGGACTTTACCAGGGCTATAAATAAAAATATCTAATGCAAGACTCTCAGAAAGTCTGAAATGCATAGAAATTTAAAATAACAATATAAAATGAACATTAGACTGGCAATGACCTTGCTTGCCTTTAAAAGTAGGTCCTTGGTCTGCCCTAAATGAAGAAGGGCCACTTGTAAAAGCAGCATACTCAGTTTGACTATAAAATTTTTGTAATGCCTTAACACACCTCTCCACTGCCTTTGTCATAAACACAGAGAGGTCACACTTGGGGCTGCCTTCCATTTTGGAAGCAGCTCTAGCGTGGGAGAGGTTGCTGCAGGCAGACCACTGATGGCAAATTCACTGTTAGAAATGGCAGTGAAATGACAGAAATCCCTTAAAACAAATTATACCCTTCTACTTCTAAAGAAGGCATAAAACCAAGAAATTATGGAAAATGATGCAGTATTATATTGATGTACTTTCCATTCCTCGCTTCTCTGCATTTTCAGAGGAGCAAGAAAGGCCACTAATGTTTCAAACGTAAAATTGATGTCCAGTTTTTAAAGACATGTGACTGAGCTGGAATAAGAATAGGATGGTGCTAATCTGCGGTGATTTGAATAAACACAACTCAACCTCCATATGTTATTAAAACACCCTGGCTCTGCTCACTCTCTCTCAGCTCTCTTTAATTTGTGCGGCCACCGCAATAGCTTCAAAATCATGAGCTCAACTGCAAGGTTTACTTTCATTTCTAAGATCCAAAATTAATACCATGGCTTACAGCTCTTGGAATATTTATTGCTTAGAACTTGAGCCACATGTGCAGCCCAGTATTTTTCCAGCAGAACAATACCATATCTGCTCAGTGTGCGTGTGAGGACAGCATTACACCCTAAGTCAACTAAGCCAACAAAACCCACCGTGTGGACACAGCTATGCCAACAGCAGCTTTGCCCAGCCTGTATCAATCAGGGAGGGAGCCTAATTACATTGTCAGAAAAACTGGAGACATATATTATTTAGAGTAGATAACACTTGACTTAAATAGCCAATTTCAACACTGTTAACCTTTAAAGGAAATAACAATTTCAATGCTCTAAGTGCTTAAGAAAGGAGAGAGGAAAAAGCTCATCTTGGGATATTTCCAAAGCACTTTTTTGACACTAAGAGTGAGGGAGATGCTGTCCATCTCCCAGTACAAAGTACTTCAAACATCCAGTTACAGAAGTCAGCTTAGAAACAAGGGACTCCCAAAGGAGGACCCAAATAAAGAGACATGTAAAGGACTTTTTTACTATTTTTATTTTTAATTTCAGATCCCAGATTACATGCAGTGATATCCTGGACAGTACCTTGTACACGTGAGGCACTTTAGTAATAGCAGCAACAACAACTTCTATTTTCAGTACTACCACAAAAACAAAGGCTTAAAATAACACACATTCAGCTGAAAACAAAGGAAGTGTTAATACCTGGCGCTCTCATAATGTTTTCTACACATAAAACTTAAGAGTATAGTAAAGTCTTCTTTTTTACTCTGGGAACTCTGAGATAAAATGAAGACATGAAACAATGAATTCGGACCCTGGTCAAAGTACTTACGGGAAGAGCTAAAAACTGAGCCTGGGCTTTCTCTTTTCCAGTTTTGTATCACTTTTGCTCAGGAAAAAAAGCAAATGCAAATATCATAATGCAAACGTATTGGTGCACTATACACACAGAAGCACCACCACTGCCAGGAAACATGCATTCTGAAATGTCAGCTCACCTATGAACAGGAATGATTATCAAGGACAAACAACCAAAAGCGTGCAGTGTATATAGAATATTCTTTAGAATTAAACTGTTAGTTTAATATCATGCTTAATTCCATGTTTAACCTCATTCAGGCTAGCAGACTGTTTTAAACAATGCTCAGAAACATGAAAACCTAGCAAAGCTTACCTTCTCGTGATTTTCTATCAGGATTTCAACGACGATATTCTGAAACTTCAGGTCCATGATGGCCGCTACAGTTTCTTCCTGTGGCCTCATCAAGGTTGGTCCAAATACCACCCCTAGGTTTGCCACAGTCATTAGATTCCTCTTGGCATGCTTTGAAACACTTTTTGAAAAGAATTGAAGGAAAAAACAGGAAATGGGCTATGAAAAATTTCCATTACTTTTGGAAACCGTAGTCTACAAATGAAAACATTACATTTCCTTAATCTATGTTTTAGAACTTTGTTTTGTGCAAAGTTTCTTCAAATAAAAGTCTTACTAAATTCTGGAAAACTGAAAAGCCATTCTTCCACTGGCAACTTAAAAACAAAACCAGTCTCTTACTGAACTTAAACACATAAAATCCACTTAGCCTTGGACCAGGGCAAGTGTGAAACCAACTTAAATTTGCTAACAGATCTCCACTATTCCCTTTGCCAGAATTTGCAAAAAGAAAGTATAATGTTCCCTTTCTCACTTCAATCAAACCCTCAGCTGCTGGCAGGACTGCTAAAGTAAATACTTCTATGGCTTCATTAACGTCTTAGATTTCTACCTTTCCCGCCAAAATATGCACAGCGTGAGTCAAACGTCTTGTCTGCTTTTGCACGTTTGGTTCTTGGGGCTGAGGATGACAGCATCGGAATGGGCTTCAGCTCCAGCCACACTTCACTAAAGCCCTTTGTAGTTAAAGAAAGGTAAAGACAAGAATTCTGACAAGGTAGGAAAGCAGGTCATAGCACTTACTTCGCTAAATGTTTCACCAAAATTTCCAGCATCTCTTTGTTCTTTTCTGGGAGTTTGTGGACCAAGAAGTGAACAGCATTGACTCGAGACTCAGGACTCCCACTTTCTATGGGATATAGAAATAAATATCTCAAAAAAATTTTAAAATAAAATAAAACCCACAGAAACACAAACCTTCTCCCACCCCTGCATGGAAACATACTGCACACACTTCGCTTCACCACTTATTATCTCCAAACATAGCAACGCTGAACATATGTGCTTGTTTTCACAAGTAATATTGTTCTAAAATTATCGACTTATTTGCTTATTTTGAGAGCTCATCTTTCAATCCACCTGCAAAAGGATGCCTTTGTTCATCTATTTTTAAAGACTGACAGATGCAGTTATTGTTTTGCAGCGTTGGACTCACCTGCTTGTACAAATACACTGCAAGGTGAGGAGTGATGTTACTGGGTGCCACAGAGAGGAACTGTACTGCTTTCCATTTTAGCATCATTAACTGATTGTCCCCGTGATTAGAATTCAGTTTTGTTGGTACTGTGCAGCTAATGACACTGCATTTATGCTGCCTTGCATTGGAAACTGCATGCAGATCTATGTGCTCAGAAAACCTAACGACCTCTGAAGACACAGAGGAATAAACATGCAAAAAACCCTACTGAGAATACTATGACAAAGGTTCTGAATAACAATGGCATCTCCAGTACAGTACTGAAATAAAGTAAACATAAGCAAAGAGCTTTTTCTTTTTGTCAGTTGCATGTTAAATTGAATAATTTTGGCCCCTATAGGTTTCACTGTACACAGATGAAAACAAGAACCTGTAAAAAAATGAAAATAAACCATCTTCCTATTTCTCAAAGTTGCATTAAATCACAAAATTACATCTTAGTAGCTGTCATAATAAGAGGAATGGAAGTATTTCTATTGCCTATAATAACACTTACTAGAAAGTACAGAATGAGAAAAATTTAGAATTTATTCTGCATACAAGAAGTTTTGACATGAAGACCACTGATCAGGTCCCGTTTTTCTCTAAGGCAACTTTGATTGCAAAGTGCATTTCCTATAAAGTACCACCATATTTCTTCAGTGCATATTGCTTCAGATTTTTTTTTCTTTGCATATTGCTACGCATGTTAGGGCTGTATTTTATTCTTTTGCAGTGAACGCCCCTGCACAGATTGCAAGAAAAAAGGCTACCAAAAAGCAAAACATTTAACTTCTAGTGAGCTACTCAAAATTCTCAAAGAAAAAATAGGCCTCCTTTAAAGTGAGACTATTTTATGTACATGTGAAATCACAAATTCTAATTAAAGAATGGGTAAACAATTTTTTTACAAGATACAATCAAAGCTCATATAGTTTCAATCTATACTGATATGTATAAAGAGAACAAAATTGAAGGAAAACCTTTTAATTTTGGCTCCTCCTCCAATAGTTTCAGGGAAAAGGATATTCCTCGCTATTTCCAGTGTTGGGTTTTTTTATAGCCAACATAGGAAACAACACTGACAACCTATTTTTGAGTATACTGTAACTCAGATCTGCAATGTTGATTAAATTTCTCTCCCCAGCATCAACTCCTTCACTGAGCTGTTTACTACCTATGAACACTGCAATGTCTGAAACATGTAACTTCAACTGAATTCCTTTACTGAAAGAGACTATAAAATAAAGAAAAATAAAGTGAAAAACTGCTGGCTAAACTTCAGAAGTCGAGAAATCATTTTAACACTTTCCAACACAAACGCGAAGACTCACCACAAAGGTAAGGATGTCAAATTTTTTTTAAGCACTTGCCTGCTTGCATGTGCTTTGGCAACAAATTTCCTGAGCTAATTCTCATTTTGAATTAAGGACCAGAAGAAAACACATCCTGCAGTCCTGGAAAGTCATTATAGCAATCTGAAGATGATAAAGCAATTGTCTCAAAGTTTATTTTAATTTTGCTTTCCACAGTTTGCCAGAAGTGCTACAGGCTGGAAAGAAAATCAGCTAAATATCTGTTTGATACTTTGCCAGAGATTTTCTTACACAGTTTCCCTCTATCCTCGTCCAAAAAAATTCCGTGTACACTAGATACCATACAACTGAGCTACAAATGCTGTTGTGTCTTCTCCAAGTCTGTATTTGAACTGCCACAGTGTAATCTGGCCTGCTCTTTCCTTTCTTCTCATACACGAGGAACATTCAAGCCAGCCTGCACACAGAGCTAGCAAGGCACTGAAAACAAAGGTCAGGCAGCTGTGCTTTAAGGACTCAAATGAGCTCAAATTAGTGTACTTTCTTTTGCTAAGCTTCATACTCTTTATAAATGGAAGGCAAAAAAAAATTACAGCTTAAGTAGATGCTTATCATTATACAATTAAGATAATAAGAATAAATGTTTACAATGGCTATCCAAAAGTTTTTTCCATAAAAGTAAAAACTGCGTTATGCAGTCACATTATATGTGACACTCACTAGAACTAAATACTGATTAAAACATATTTTTAAATAATTTATTATTTCTTGTTCCTGTATTTTTACTGGGATGAAGCATTTTTCTGAAATTGCATTTGCAGAGTGCTCCTAAGGTCAGGTTACAACAGCACAACAACAAAAGATTTCTATTTGAACTACAGTCATGTACTTACTGGCAGGAACGATGAATTCTCCATGCAACTCGTATGTCATCAGTGGCTCTGGAAGGCTTCTGTAAAACAAGGATGACATCATAAATTTAACTGTATTTTCTTCTAGCTGCATTTACTCTAAGCAGGAAACCTTTTTAACATTCAGTAGCATAATCCTCACACTGGAAGTAACCACTCTTACAGAGGCCCTTGAGTTCAATGACTTCTAGAATAAATGGAAAACTTGGTATTATTTGGAAAATAACACTAAATGCATCCATTCACCTTCCATGAGGTGAAGTGATGCCTCCAGTCTATCATAAGATACCTTTCCAACACCAAGATTGTACACAAATACTGTGAAATTCATTCTTCACTAGTGTTTTTTAAACACTAAGAATCCCAAGTCAATGCCTTACTGGAAAGACACTAAGGTCTTAACAACAACCACCACCAGAGTTAAAGCCATTTATTAAACTGACTTTACTGATGCTCGTGAAATATTGGAATAAATACTCAGATGGGAAATACTGTAGGGGAGAAACACTTCATCATGTGCACTTTTCCTTTTTTTTTTTTTTTAAACTTTTCTATACTCTGTAAGACTTATATCTTTATAATAGTTCTGCAGCACTCATTGATAGTGGTCATAGTAACATTTTATTTAATGAAAATAGCAGATTAAAAATCCCATGTTTGTGTTACACTACAAGAGATACACAAAAGTGCAACACTTTATGTTCTCAGGCAATTTAGTAAAATAGCTTGATCAGGAATTGGCAAAGCCATTTGAATAGAGAACAGATTTAAAATTCTTGTTTAAAATTTTTAACACTCAAAATATTATTAGTACTACACACAGAACATCAGAGCAAGGGTCAGAAGGAAAAGAGGGAAATACTAAAAATTTCACAGCCTTTTCTCTTTTCATTCTCCCACACTGGAACACAAAAAGGAAACAAATTTTAACAACCTTAGCTAACTTTCAGTAACGACACTCAGCAAGTTTACTACCAGTTCAGGTTTCTGAACCACCAGTGAAATGCTTCTATGTCTACCAGTAAAGCATCTGGAGGCTTGTCTCATATGAACGTATTAGCGTTGCTAAAGTATTTTGCTTCCCCCAAGACAAATAACAAACATGGTATTTGCACAAAATGAGCTCCTATTCTAAAATGTAGCAGAAGTAACCAGTGCAGCTTAATACACTACTTAGGAGAATTAAAATAAGAATTTATAGTCTAAAAAACCAAACAAACAAGAGATAGCCTTACCGCAGATATTGCTTCATAGCACTAGTAATTGTCTTCACTTCCCAATCTACAGAGTTTTCCAGGTCAACTTCATTGCAGGTTTTTGAATCTAGAAAATAATCAAAAAGAGAAGAGGGACATGAAAAAAGGGAATTCTAAATCAGTATGACCTACACGAACAGCAACACACTGACTTTGACCACTACATTATTTGCTCACATGAACGTAGAAGCAGCATCCTTTTTATTATTATTAAAAGAGACCAACTATCCAAACCTGTTTATACATTCCATTTTCATATTTTGTTTTTAAAACTATTTACTGCTGATTTTTTTTCTTTAATGAAAGATTAAAAATCACCCTCATGTAAAAAAATTTCTATAGCAATTGAAATTTTCACACCTCTAATTAAACAGAGAGATGTTCACAAACACAGAATGATGCACAAAAACAGTTTAGGGAAAAAAAGATCCTCTAAGAAGAATTTCTCTTTTACTCTTTTCTTTCTTATTTAAAGTGATAAATTCTTTCCATAGTTAGGCTTGTTGATGAGAACAGTCAAAGTGCAGCATGACCCTCTGCATTGTGTGAAAACCTTTTAATAGGTGCTTCCAAAGCAGGAAAAGGAGTCTTTGCTGAATGTTTGCCTTACTTGATGGGTTTTAGCCACTGGACAAGAAACACTCGTTTGCTTGACCATTTGTCAGGTTCACAGAACTCCCACCTTCTCCCAGGTTAGTTGATAGAGTCTTGGAACAAGACAGATGACACCAAAAGGTTTGTCTGATTGACCCACCGAGTTATAGAGTTCTTGACAGAAGATAGAAAACAACACAGCACACTGGAATGTTTTGCAATCAGAAAAACCCCCTTTTGGCCTGGAAACAGGAAGCCATAGCCAGCTGACACAAGAAGAGCACATGTGTATGGCCAGCCTAGCCCAAGGTATTTGCTGATTTTCCTGCTGTTATTTACTGCTGCACGTTTCCGTCAGTCACCGCGGTGAACGGCAGCAGCGGCTGACACGGATTACGTGGGGACCCGTTCATACAATTCAGAATTCATTTGTTACTTGGCTTGTCAGACAAACGACAGACACATTTAAAAAATCAAATTAGGATCCCTGATTAAAGGTGCAGTCCTTTTACCGGGACTAAATAATTTTGTTCTAAAAGCTGTGCCAAGCAATTATTTCTGTAACTGAATATTCTCCCTCATTATATCAATTATTTAAATCTCATTTTAAAATACAGGTCAGATAACATTTTCTAGCAAACTGTTACTCGCCAACCACCACCCAAAATATTCAGGATTGTCTCAGATAAAAGCTTCTTTTTTTCCTCTTTTTAGCATGCTAGCTGTTTCCATGTTCAAATTCTCTTTTTTGAGAAGAAAATTTGTCTCCTGAATTAATTAAATAAAAACTGCCATCACATCAGAAGCTAGCAAAATCTATGGGGGTTTTGTTACTAAACCACTATGTAATATCCAGTTTTTAAATAGCTGCTTCATAATCATCAACCTCCTTTACATTCAAAGTATGCACCCTGTTCATTGAAATTTGTTGATGAATTTTGGGAGGAAAACAACAGGCGTCTGAATTCCAAAACGAGCCTCTTAAAATAGAAAATAGAAGGTATTGTTGAAACATTTCATTATCTCTTGGAGAGGGGAAAAAAAACCCCAGCCCTACTACCAACCTCCAGTTTGATTGTAGAAGCCAACAAGATGTAAAGACATTTTCTTCATTTTTGGTTTAACATTTGCTTTACATTGTTCTGGGCCCTACCACCCAATGGATTTCACTATTGCTGCTCCATTTTTCCCTTCTACTTCAAACATCCCAGACCATTGTAAGAACTGGAACTTCAACCAGGTTTTTTTTAAAAAAAGAATCTACTAGTTTTCATATTACTTGTTCAGATAACAGCTACTGGGCACTGAAGGGCAACTTTATGCCTATAAAACTAACCGTGCACATTTAAAGAAGAGTTTTTGACAGACCAGCTCTAAATTTTATGCAAATCTTTCTGAAAATAAGGGAGCCAGAGTTTATAAAAACTGTCCAGTTCACTAAAGCTGGTTAGGAGGAGACTCTCTCTGCTTTCACATGCAATATGCCCACTGTAGGTGTGCATGCATACTGTCACCTACTGTATATAAAATAAGAAGGAATTCCACGTCAATGTTTTGAAACCTGCTAGTTTTGGGAAGGCAGAGTACCTGAACACCTGGGAAGTACCTGAAAGCTTCCTTCTACCTGTAATATCTGGTATTGTTCACACCAGACAGCATCAGAAATCAAACCCGAACTCATCAGTAGCAACTGCAAGTCCTGAGCAGTCCCTTCCCACAGGCAATGGTCCATCTGAAAGCTGATCTCTGCAGTGGCTTGTACCAAACCCGTGTAGGAAATGAGCCACATCAGATCTGCAACGCAGATCATCGATGAAACAGGAACTGGGCCCTGATGCACTTCCAGAACTGAGACTCCTGACAACCCACACTGCAGAGCTAATAACACATTCCCATAATATTGGAAGTTCTAGCTTTCTATCCCTGTTTACAATGAGATCTCTGGTTAATTTAACATTTTCCCTTAAAAGGTAAAGAGTGTTTGCCTCACCAGATGCCTCCCTTTAAATTTAAACTAGATCACTGCTGCAAAATAGCACAATACCAGTTACAGGTAACTTCACGGGCTCAGTTAATTGTAAAATTAACTTCTTTTTTTTTCAAGTAGAATTGTATATTTGATCGCTAAGCCTTACTTTGCAGAGACTTAGCTCCACTAGATTTTTTGCATTACAGATGAAAATCTATGCATTCATAGTACTAGAAAAGCATATGTTGGTCTTCTCATACTCTCTTGACTCTCAGCGTACTTTCCAAAATTCTACAGAAAATATTCTGAAAAAGAGACAAAACTACAAAAAAAAAATTACATCCCTGGTTACCATTTGGAAGACTCTTTTCACATCGGGCCTTTCCAACTGTGAACCTCATGGTCAATGATAGGTAGCTTAAAATACTTTGAAATCTTATCAAACATTTTAAAATACAGAAAGTTAATATGAGTTTTTTATGATTCTGAAAAATCTTTCATATAAAAGGGTATCTAAGAGTATGCCCAGAGACAAAGGATTAAAGATTAATCAGTCATTTTAAATTCTCTGTACCACTGTATATCAAAAAGGAACCCTCTTTGTTCTTCTCTGAGGACAGACAGATAAAGAGCACAGATAGGATCGCTTTCAACAAATCATCAGAAAAGAGCACCTGCTTGCACCCTAACTTTTTCCTGTCCTGTATTTTGCCTCATCTTGATACCACTGTATTCTTCCTATGTCAAACAAATATATGAAACTTAGGAATGACAGAAAAATGTTTCAGATTTTAAAAAATAACTAAAAGCAGATGCTGGAATCCCCAGTAAACTCTTCCAGCTGCTACTGAACCACTGGCAACCTGAGTCTATTTAATTTGGATACCAATAATGGCAGCAAGGAAAATCTGCTTGCCAGACCTGCACGCCCAAGCTAAGCCAGCAAGAACAAAACTGAAAAGCATCTCATGATATCGAATGCATTTAATCAAGGCTCTCTGAGTGACAGCACATCATTCTTCCCATGGTCAATGGCTAAAGATGGTTATTGCTTACTGAGGCTAACCCCAACACAGATAAACAACTATGAAAATCTGTTATGGATCAGTCATTTTTATTAATCCCAGTTCGTATTTCCAAGAAGAGCCTTTTTTCTATAATACTTTAAAGGTTTACTAATGGAGTACTTCAGGGTGCTGTTAATATTGATTAAAGTAAGACATCATAAATTAATATTTAGCAAGGTCATTATGACAGATTGATATGACATGCAGGTCCTCAAGTCTCAAGATGTCTTATCATTTCTGAGGAGACAGCCTGTTTGAAAAAATAAAGGAAGGAAAAGAAAAAGTCTTACAGGTGGCACTGAACTGACAGCAGCATATAATATAAAAGCGCTTTGTCATTCACATAATGTCTGGGGTAATGAAATGAATTCACTTTCTGGCTTCCTTCAGTTTGCAGTGCCAAAGAACACTGTGTTATCAGCACAGATGGAGCATGCATGGTTCTGGAGAAGAGCCTGGTGCAAACTGCAAACAAGCTTCTTTGCATACCAATGAATCCCTGAGAATCAGACCTTTGCTGTCAAGTGACAGGTTTGGAAGCTCTATAAAAATGAACTAATCCCAGTGGTCTTGTCTGACTGCATGTACTGTCAGTGCTCAGGACAAGAAATGGGGGAACACAGTACATTTTGCAGTCATGGCTACTACTTTGGTGAGAGATACCAGGCAGATGAGGGATTTCATCCAGGTGCCAATATTTCTCTCTTTCCCCGACCCCCCAGGGACAGCAGAGTGGCAAGAGAACCACAGTCACTGGAATTAAAGATGCATCAAAATTTCCGGAAAGAAAAGGGAGAAAAAAGTTTCTGAGCTTTATTTTATCTATCTAGGTATAAAAGAGCCCGAGATGTTACCCACATAGAAGAGCTATACAACTAAGTTTACAAAACCAAATCCTTTCTCCATCTGTCTCCTGCCTTGACACACAGTGATTATTAATACATATAGCATATCCCTCATATCCCTCCTCTTAAACCAAATAACTCTTGGACAGTAGGCTTAAACTAACTGTCTTATTTTGTACAGTGATTAACTAAAGACACACATGGGTGTGTAACTTGTACATTCTAGACAAGGAAGAAGGAAAGTAGAAATGTCAAATAATGAAGCAACTAGCTTCAAACTTTCCTGACTGTGGTATTTTGAATTTTGTGATCAGATCCTTCAACTTAGGCTGCTTTAATCCCACTTACATCAACAAAGTGCATGCTTTGCTCCTACATGTCCCATATTAGTTCTTAGCTTATTCCTAACAACTAATCTAGGTCTTTCTAAAGTAGGGAAACCTAAAATGATATGGTGATTATTTGCATGGACTAGAACAAACTACTGGCAGGTACTTTAAAAACTAAATATTGACAGTAAAACAACATGAAATAAAATATTGAAAAAAATATGTGTAAAATAGAGGCATACCCATCAACAAACTCAGTAGTCTCTGGACCTTTGAACTCACCCCCACAACTCTGTACAATCCTTGGTCATTTATACCTATTATGAAAAAAAAAAAAAAAAGAAGCATAAGATCAACCACAGTCAAATTTAGCATTAAAATTTTTGCCCCAGGCAACAAATTCTCTTCAAAGACAGACTACATAGTATTAACAGTCCCAAGAGCAACATTATAAATAAAGTATTACAAAGCTCCTTTTCTTACTCTGTGTTTTTAAGATAAGTTCATGTTATGTTTTGATAAAGGTTTCATGTACCTCAATTCCACTTCTGAAACTGGGAGGAGAAGCAAACAGGGACAAACCTTTGCTTGAAAATAAATAAATAAATAAACAAACCACTGTCTAATTTCAAATTTTTTAAATTGCATTTTGGGTACATTGACCTCCACATTCTAGTAATGCAAGAACTGAACCAACAAATGCTAAATTAAGACTTCTTCAATAAATTTAATAGTTCCTTTTCCCCCCCCCCCCCAATATGTGGTGACTAAAAAACTTTGCATGAAGAAAAACTTAAGCCTATTCCCAGTCCTCAAGACCAGGACTTTTTCAAGTTTATAAACGCTTTCCATTTAAGATATAAGGCCTCATTCCAACCCACTGTGGTCCACAGAGGAGTTACGTCCAGAGGCACCACCAAAAGCTACTGAACAGTTTTGCTTGGGATGAGCAGAGGAGCCATAAGCAACACAGTATTTTCAGTCCCCTGCTCCCATTCTGTGTGGACACTGGACCACTCTCCTGGCACTCCTCTGTGCCCTTCCATCCCATCACACACATTCACTTCTCCACCCTTTTCCTTCCCCTGCTTTTGCTTTCCTTTACATTACCCAGTTTTATCCCCAGGGAATTGTGAATATAAACTGAACTAAAATGGGAGGGAGAGAAGGGGCAGGGAAGAAAAAGGGCAAAATAAGGTACATCTTTGTCTGCTGCATTGTTTCAGAGCCCATAGAGTAGGAGGTAAAATACTACACTACGCAGATGTTTGAGAGGCCTCATAATAAGCAGCCATCTACAAACACAATCTACCTTCATAATCACATTGGCCTGGAAGAGTAGAAATGCCACAAAATACCTGTGTTTCTACTCCAAGGAAATCTTTTCAAATAACAGATTATGTGGTATTCTTATTCAAAATATCCTTCAACAAAGGAAGAATTGTGGAGAATTCCCAGCTTCAATACCAAGCCGTTCCAATCCAGAGAAGGAAAATTAAAACCAGCCATATGAGAAAAAGTTTCTTCCCAAATAAATATTAGATGAAGTATGTAAAAATCATTAGCCTTTTAATGAATTACTGTCAGACAGAGCCATAATACACAGCAATAATTCTCAATATGGTAGAGACAACTTGGCATTTTCTACCTCCTCCTCTTGCCTAGCCTTGCTACATCTTTCCTCTCTTCTCACACAGTCTGCAGCCTCCTCGGCCATCCCAGATCCTCGAGCCTGCTGAAGCCCTCCCTGTCAGCACTTCTTCCTCTGCCCCAGCAGGGAGCTGACAGGCTACGGCTGCAGCTGCTCCTTCCTTTGGTTGCTCCACCTAGGCAGAACTGGCCCTTTTTCCTCCCCAGGAGGCAGGCACCACTGGAACGGTGCTGAGCCTTAAGCTAGATGCCAGGTTCAGAGCTGGCTCAAATTAACAGAATAAGCCAGATCTCCTTTATTTTAACTGTGCTCATCAAAACCCACAACTCTGGAGTATCCTCGCAGTTCAGCTGCGCACAAAAGAATGAACTGGAAAAAACCCCAGCTATGTGGCCACAACACTATTCTTCTGAAAACATGAAGTTATCAACACAACCAAATAAGTCTTCCAATGATCCCTAGAACAAGTATGATAGCATGCTATGCACCACTTGGAGACACTAAAAAAACCTCAACAATATAGTCCTTGATACACTCCGAACAAGAATGCACTACAAATCTGTCCTGAGAGCTGCAAATACTTTTTGCTTCAAACTTCTCAGAGGTGTCCAGGAAAATTCTGGTACCAAACTAACACCAAGCTTTGCCAAAATGCATCACACTTTTTTTATACAATGTCTTCTACTGCTTTTAGTACCACAGAACAAGCCTTCTGCATCATATGCAAGATGCTAAAAAGCTGAAGAAATACTGTCACACTCAGCTTTTGCTTATCTCAGAAGTTGATTTGTGACTTCCTGTGCTTCTAGCATTAAAACTGGGGGGAATCAGCTGCGCTGACCCCAAATATACATTTATGGGCTTAGAAATAATCAAGGTCAAACCACAAAACCTACTGCTCAATATTAAAACAGACAGGATAATGCAGAAGTCTCTGCAAAATGGCAGTATTGAAACCATGACAATCCTCCAGCAATAATCATGAGTCTGTGATAGAGATTATCAGATAATTGATCGGTTTCAAATTCATCAACCTGAAAAAAGCACAGCTAATTGCTAGCAGACATCAAGGAGTGCAAAGAGGCATTAATATTTCAACATCATTTTAGATGATACCTTTAAACATACTTCCAAATGATGTTTTATTTAAAATATACAAACCTGGTTTGAAACAGTCCTACTTCTGATTTAATCTGCACATTTCAGATCTTCAGCACATCCAACACTGATAATGCTTGGCATTTACAGAACACAATTGACAGGATGACTCATTGCAAGGAATAGCTCACCACTGACTGAAATGCTGAAGGGTTCAGACGCTCTGTCTGCCGGCTCAACCACTATTGGCAACCTGGAGCGGTAAAGCCCCGCAGCACAACTTCCCTCATATTTACATTATCTCAAGATGCTTGGCTGCCTGATACCAGAATTTGGCACAGGTGCACAGTCTCTGAAACATGCTTAAAAATGTAAGGTATTGTAAGCAAGATAGTAATTTATACTATCGTAAGCAAGGTAGGTAGTAGGCAAGTTTACTTTGCGACTGCCATTGTACACGAGGCTGACACAGACTCGCAACACAGCTGCAAACACAACTTTTTATACCAAAATCCTGCACAGAAACAGCCATACAAGTGACACTCTAAATTCAAGGTAAGGATAGAGGGTTTTTTTGTCACTTGCAAAGGTTTTCTACTCCCTCCTCACCCTGCACTATCTGCCTGAGGAGCAGCCGGCCCGGACGCGCAGCTCAATGCTGCCATCTCTCTCCGCAGCTCAGATCGGCAGCTCCCGTAGTTCCAAGCTCAAGGCGAACTCTGCTCCGGCAAACACTTTACCCATCACGTCCCCTCAGAAGGTACAACCAACTGCTTGCACACAAAAACGTGCACAGAGCCTTTACTAGTGGAGCAAACAGCTCTTGGTTGTTTCCATAAACATCGACCCCATTCTATTATTCTCAGTAGAGAATAATAAATGAAATACTCCAAACAGAATCCCAAAATGCTCTCTCCAAGACAAAACACAGGTGCACATCCAGCCAACAAGGTGCTCAGTGTGTGAGAGATGGGATGCATATCCTGATGCCTCAGCATCTCCTACCAGGTAAAGCACAGCCAATCTCTTGCAAGGCAACGCTGAATCAGAAGCTCACATGCATTTTAACCAAGACACTGATTTTCATGCTTCTATTCATTCAGAGCAAATAATTCCCTTTCTGGCTTTATAAAAGGGAACATAACTGAGAAAAAAATTATCCAGCCATTGACAAGTTTATGTTCAATATCTCTGTTATGCTCTTCTCTCTCTGAATACCAGACTACTTCTGCTGTGACATGACAAGACTATTCTCAGTTTCCACCCACACTAGACTGTCCTCTCTTTCCACCCACGCCAACCTCACACCCATTATGATTAAAAGAGATAAAAACATGGCACACAAGCATCGTCTCTGAAGAAGCATCTGTCCTGTTTTCTCCTGCTGAATATAACTTGCTTTTGATGTGTTATCATTGAAGTAAAATAACCAAGTAAAAATGGTTTTCAAGAAAAAGTACAGGTAAAAAATTCTGCAGCTTGAGAGATGGATTTTCTTCATCATACAACTATTTGTCCAAACTCTTTTGAGACAAACAACTGAATGCTCTCCTGGCCCTCCATTTTTTTAGCTCAGCAGAAGGTCCTTTAGGTTTTTTTTCTGTTTTGTTTTGGAGTTGTTTACCTGGTTTGGTTTGGTTTGTTTTTTAAATGCAGTTGATGCTAAGTTCCAAATCAGTAAACAGAAAATCAATGACTGCTTGAAATGTAATGGACAAATCAAGTGGATTAAAACCGAGCTAAATGGATTGTTGAGTTCCTGGAAGGTAGTACCTCACCTCAATATATTCTTGGAACCCCAAGAAAAGAAATATTCATTGCACACTGATTTATTGTCTTTCTTGAATACTCTCCAAAACAAAATTAATAGACAAAAGTCTTCTTCATTGGTAGTAACTACCACGAAGCACTCTGTTGACTGTACATCTTACAAAGGCTGCGTACAAGGGACAGCAAAGCTGCAAAGTCTCCAAAGACTTTGGGAACTTACTTCTCTCCCAAGCATGTTTCAGGGCAGATCCCACTATGGGGAGACGTGCTGCTAACCCATGAAAGCTCATTATTTGTCTTGAACAAGAGAGTTACACAAATATTTTGCACCTTCTTACATGCCCCTAAATCAAGGCATAAAGGACAGAGTGAACTTAAACCTCCACTCAGTTTAACCTATCCACCCACAGCCACGAGGCAAAAAAAAAACCAAAACAGACAACAAAAAACATTTTTCCAGATAGCCACTTCATGAAGAAAGTGTTCATATTTTTTCATTTCTTCTACAGTTGTGTTCTTGTTTCACTTTTCTTGCAGGGTATCAGACGAAGAAAAAAATAACCAACTCACTACTTGAAGAAAACTATTTGAACACACTTATAAATAATAAACCAAAATATAGTACACTCCACACTGCTTATAGTAAGGAGGATTCATGAGGCATTGAAAGGTAGCCAGCCACTGTAGGCCAAAACTACCCTTTCATTACATGAGCACATGTACCCTTTCCATTAAATCTGCCTCATTCACTGTAAAGAGAAGATACAGACTATATTGAGACAGGGTTTTGCAGTGAAGACAACTTATCTGTAGGAATCCATCTTTATCTGCAATGTTTCCCAGCTGAAATATGCAGAGTGTAAATGCCAGTAACTGAAATTTTAAAGTGATGAGACAGGCAAACTTATCTGAAAAATATTCGAAAGAACAGAATGAACAAAAATAACACCAGATAGAATATGGCCTAATCTGGAATAACATCTTTAATGCATCAGACAGGACTGATACAAAAAGGTCTAAGAAAAAAAGGACTTCAAATACTTCTTGCTGTTTAAATGCAAAATTCTAAGTATCACAAAGGCTGCTTGTGTTCCTAATAATATCGTATAGTAAGTGCATACATGGAAGACACTGTTTTTCAGTAAGATGCTGCACTGACAGCAAGCATGAACCTGCTCTTCTGTTCTTCTCATTTAAGATGGGCTGTGATACACAGAGAGATGTAAGTATTCTGCCCTGTGCAGTGCCAGACCTCGAGAAAAAAAAGATACAATTCCAGAAAAATTCTAAGCATCCCCTTTGGGAGTAGGAAGGAAAGTCAACAATTCAGGAGAAAATCAAAACGCACACCGAGAAATTACAACACGTCTTTTTACAAACTGAGAAACAGACTGTAACCAATTACTTTTATGCCTTCACCTCTTTTTTTAAAAACCACAGCCAAACAAGCTGGTTCTCCACACCATGCCATACACATCGCAGTGAGCCTCACAGCAGCTGGTCACCACACACTTCAGCAGAGCCTCTCCAAAATGAATCCCAAATACCTCTTGAATACTGTCTGCACACTGACCTCTTCCATCTCCAATTCTGGAAGTACAGCAATGAGTACATGCAACAATAAATCCTGACAGTATCTTTGTTCCTGGTGTGACGCTAACTCCACAAAAAGTACTTCAACACGTTTTGTTAATCACTGGCCTGGTCAGCTCCTGTCCTTCTGTCTTAAGAGACTGAACAGAAATGAAACACTAAAATAAATTACTCTGTTCCAACAGCAAAGCAAAGGTACAGGCACTGCCTACAAAACACAGGTTTCCCTTAGCTGTTGTGCACAAACGTTGGCTCCCTTTGCCAAGAGAGGTGCTATTCCCCACTTGAGAGCACTTCTGGCAAACACAGTGCTTGAGAGAAAGCCATACATAAAAGGATGGGACTGGACAGACTCCTGTCCTGCTCAGTGGAATCAGTGAAATGTCTGCCATGGTAAAGTCTTTTCCAGAGATCTACAGGAGACTTTATCACAGAGGCCTTCACAGAGCAGACCAGGTGCTTCACCCTCTTCACAAACAGGCTGGGTTGATCATTACCTCGTGTTTCAACAGCACTGATGCACTTTTTGATGATGGTGAACCCTATCTTATCCAATTGTGCACCTACAAGAAAAAAAAAGGTTTGAACAGTTTTAAAGCACCGTTACAATTATGTCTTTCACTGAAAATAAGGCTGGACTTCATCATAAAGCTAATACTTTTGAGGCAAAACTGTAAATATTCAGAAATTGGTAGAATACATCACTTTTTATAGAGAAATTCTGCTTTTCTCCTTCATAACACTGCCTAGCCCAAGCAAAGGCTTGTTCTGGTGATAGTGGCTTCAGTGAATCTGTTCACAGCAGCATCCTTTGAAGAATGGGATCTCTGATTAGTTACACATGTTGGCAGATGCAAGAGGGAATTTAACAGTACTTACTGCAACATCGACAACATCTGAGAGAGTTCACCAAATGGGACAAGGAAGTACTTATAATGAAAAAACATAATCATCAACAGCAGGGCTTTTACTGAGTCCTACCCTCAGCCAAAGAAATTCCCACACTAAAGATACAGGACACATGTATATCATTTCACAGCAGTTAATGATCTGACTACATGAAAGCAGATGCATGAACAGGACAACAGCTGAGCTCCAGCATTCCTTTGTTGTTCCTATCTTACTCTTTTTCTTCACATCAAAACTTCATTTAAAAGCTTATGTTGCAAAACTGCCCTTCCCCCAAACATCTGGCCTTCTTGCTCCTGGGGACCTGGTCTTGCACCACGAAAACACAAATCTGTGGAAAAATTTCTATTAATAACACCAGGATCCAGCTTTAATCAGTAATTGCAAGGTTTTAAAGAAGCAAGCACAAATTGCCTCACAATCAAAGGAGGATACCTGTTTTCCCTCTTACACTTTGCTAACAGAAGAAAGCTAATGTTGTCTAAAGAAAGCCATCTCTTCTACTTCCATATTTTGGTTTATACTTTAAATGTACGCATTCAGCTCCTTTGCTTATCTTGACATTGGGCTGCAACTGCTTTTAAAACCATACTTACACATTCTAACAGAAATGTACACACAACCTGGATTAAGAAATTGCGATGCATTTACATACAAATTCACCCTTGAATCCATTTCAGGCATGAAGTAAATTGGCAAAAACAATTAGACTCTTTCTCTAGCTTATGTCCAGTCCTACAATTCTTACACATGTACTGAGTTACTGTGAAAACCCATTAATTACAAAATCCACAAATGATACTCAAAACTCAAGATTCAAAAGTAAAATAATTAAGCTGGAGCCACAGAAAAAAAAAAAAAAAATTACCTTTCCCTTTCTCAAATTGTAAAATATTAACAAAATCAGCCTTAATGCCAATTCAAATACTTACTTCCTTCTCGTTTTGCATTCGCTCTATTCAAGTTGATGAGCAGCTAACACAAAAGAGTAAAAAAGACATAAATAATTTTAAAGACTTCCATGAAACCAGAAAAAAACCACCCTCAATCTTACAGCTCAGTAGGCACAAATACAGTTGTTTACAGCCAGAACATACCACCACCAGCAGCTCTAACAGCAGGACCAGAGGTCTGTGCCCCCTCAGAACAATGTTAGCTACAGCCACTGAAATTAACTGTGATTTATGTGCTCCACGTTCCTACGTTTCTCCACAGGTTAATTTCCCTCACAGTTTCAAGCTCACTCAAATTGTTAAGAATTTGATGATTCCTGGGACTTATGTCCCAGCTTGGCATTCCCAGAAGTTGTAAACTTACTGGGGAGCCCAGCTCAGCCAACAAGTCATGGCAATAAACACCTCTGCAAATGAAACCAGATTAGTGTAACAGTGATGTCAATCAAACCTAGAACTGCTGGGGCAGACACATGACTGTGGCATTGTCTAGAAAACCCCATTAGTTCTGGCCCACAAGACCAATATATTTATCATTACAAGAATAAATAGTGTGTTTCAATTCAACATTTCACACCCGTTTCCAGATGTGAGGCAGAAATTAAGCAAATTCATGCACAACCTCAGTCCCTTTGACAAGGACTTTTCTGATCTGGTTTTAAAAAAGAAATTAATAATACTACCATGTAACTCACTCATGCAAGTTTTGCCACTGGAATGCAGCATGTCAGCATAAGACTAAGTGAACATGCTTATACTAGACATTTTCTACAACACCAATATTATCATTGGGATGGGAAACCATTTATAAAAATCGATGCTGTCATTACAATGAAAAATTCTCATATCAGCATTAGCAGCTATCTACACTGAGCTTTACCAAGTTACTCATCTCTCCTGAGTTTTATTTCACTTTTATCCTTTATTCATTGAATCTATCATTTTGCAAACTACATAATCCCAGTTTATTAAAGTATAAATGGGATCAGAAAGCAGGGGGTGAGTGAATTCTCCATTACACTATAAAAGAATATTTTAAAAATTATGCTTACAGCTTCTTTTCCATCCAAGGCTTCCATCCACAGCTTCCTGTCTTCCTCAGAAAAGGCCTGCATGGTCACAGGAACTCCAGGCCTGCAAATGCACCAACAATATAAAGTAACTGCATTCACCAGCAACTAAAAAATTCTTGTCAAATTCTATTTCCATCTACAACCAAAAGCCCATTGTCCTAGAAGTCAGGGTTCATTTTTTTTGCTTAAGAACTGAACACTGCTCATCTTGAAAATAAAAGGTACAGAAGTGAAAAATGCAGTAAGAAATAGGGAGAACAGGGAAGAAAAAGGAAAGTGAATGTAATCTGCAAACTATTTATTTGAAATAGCTCATTGTCGATCATTTGCTGATTCCAACATTTGCTGGAGTTACTGAGTTTTGTGAATTGTAAATAAAATTGGACTTGCATTGCTGTTGCATGAAAAATGGCATTTGTTAACTCATTCAATATATAATCTTCATCTTTAAAGCAGCAACAGTGATCTTAGCTTGCAAGTAAATACCTTATGAAAATAACCATCTTAATTCAGTAAAAAATGAAAACCAAACCGTTTAGTTCTTTTCACTAAATTACAATTGCCAAGGTATCAAAGTATCACCTAGAAGCAATACATCAAACTCAGTATATGCTGCATGAAAGCAATACATCAAACTCAGTATATGCTGCATGAAATATCATTTCTTTGTCTTCAAAATAAAGTCAAAGGAAACAAAACCTTCCTTCGTCCTGTATTGGAAAAAAAATTAAAATCTAGGTAGTATTTCAGAAAGATAATGCTCTTTATCAATAAAATAGCTTTTTCCTACCCTAGAATACTCTGCTATCTCTTTACGATTTAAATTTCTCTACATTTACCACTAATCGCCTTCAACTAAACATGATGGAGTACTAGAAACAGAAAAAGGTATCACTTCCCAGGGATTTAGCCAGAATCTTAGCACCTTCAGAGCCATAAGTATCAGAATTTAAAGAAAATACAATCATCTCAGCTTTCCGTTTGAAAGAAAAATATGCAAATTTTCAGCTAGCTCCAAATTATGCTTCAGTCACACACAAGGCCGAATGTTTGCTCCTTAAAAGTCTTCCCTAAAATTTTATGGCCTTGTCCTCCTTCCAAAGCACAATACCAAAGAAAAGCCCCATGCCCAGCTGTCAATCCCTGTGTTATTTTTTAACTTGGACAAGCTGAGGGATAAGTGTGCCCTGAACTGATACCAAGGAAACAAGCTAATGGCCTGCAGCACAGAACTAATCTCCATGGGAACATCTCAGTACTACACACATATATTATTAAAAGAAAAATGTCTGATATCAAGGTCACAGTGGACCAGTTGTGTCTATTATATCAAGACAGAAAGATGAACTAGATTTTTTTCCCCACTTTTACCAGAGAAGAGAGTGAAAAAGTGTTTTGCAGGATCAAGGAAACACTGCTCTCTATCCATCTCTGTATAAACTCCAGATACCCCATTGAGCAGATGACACACAGAGGGGGACAGACTGACATTTCTCACACTGCTTTTTAGAAACTTTATCAGACTCAGTTTGAAATTTGTTATCCCTACTGACCAACACATTGACCCAAGAGGAGCTGATGCCAGGAGTATAAATCTCTATTCCCTTTTGCGCTGTGGAACACAATGTTAGAATACTTAAATCACATCCTCCTGTAGTCAAAAATACAAGTTCAAACCGTGTTGGAGAATGATGACAAACACCACCTGAGCTGTAAATGAGCATCTTGTCATCTGCCATGTGGGCTAGAAGTTTTCTGATGCAGTGGGAGTTTCGCATGCCTTTACCCATTGTTTGTTGTAGGAAGAACATGCCGCAGGCCAGCCTCATGAGCTCGCCATAGCCTCTGATTAAAGTTTGACCACATGATCCTTATCACAGACATATCTGCAGACCATTACCAATCACGGGACAAGGGAGCCTGACAACATTGGCCATGCTGCATTTGAAGTGAAAAACACTAAGAATTTGACGGGAAAAAACCCAAAAGCCTATAAAAGTTGGAGACCTACTATATTATAAATTAGCATGTAGTTAATTGGTATAAGTAAAGAGCACACATCTAGATTAAAAGCAGCTCAGAGAGGGTGGATGTAAAAACTTAGCAACAATCCATTCATTTATATCTAGCATTTAATGCTAGATATGATCCCTTTCTGCACAAACACAATCTGCATCAAAAGAATGCAGCATTACCACAGCCATATTTATCTGGAGCACCCTATTAAGTTGGATCCTCTCACCTTCATAAATGAAGGAAGACTAAAATGCTGTTGAAAACCAATATCGTATTTTGAGATCCTTTAGTGGGAAAAATTAGCAATTCTTTTCTTTAGAAATAGAGCAACAAGTGGTGCTTCAAAAAGACAATGGCAACAACATTCAAGATGCAGTGGATGATTATAGCAGCCACAAAAAGCCTCAAAATCCCAATAACCTTATGTTCAATCTGAAAATCCAGCATCTCTCCCCAGCAACACATCATTTTGGAAGGCAGGATAGTGATGCAATGTGGTCATGACTATATGAATTATTACTGCAATCAGTCTTTCACTAATAGCTGTATGTACTTCAATTTAAGCCATGTTTCTTCACTGCGATAACAACTCTTAATAGCTCCACTTCACTTTTTCTGTGCTTTTCTTTAATGTGAGCTCAAGGCAATGTCGACATTTCAGTTTAGGTCCTCCCTCCTTCTGCTATACACAGCTGAGATAAAACCCAGTGAGCCATGGCAGTGCTTGCCTGCTCCTCCAGTGACCATTTCCCACTGGAAATCTGACTGAGGAGTGAAGAAATCAGAAGAAAACAGGACAGTAATTCTGCAGTAGTTTTAACTACTGGTTAGAAAGAGCTCTTCCTGGTGTCCTTCACAAGCTTACCTGTCTGAAGCTTCCAAGTCGAAACAGAACCGCCTGTCTATTGTGTCTGTATTTCTTTTGGTACAATACGTAAGGACGAAGAGTTCCTCATCGCCCTGTGAAAAGAAAGTTTTTATAAGCTTGACCCAGTTTTTATAAGTTTTTATAAGCCCCAGTAAGCCAGCTATACAAGCCAAGTAAGGTAAAGTTATATTACAGTAATGGCAAAAGCTATACTGAAAACTGACACTTGCAAAAGAATTCACCCATGTTTGCAGTTCACTTTTCTACACAGTAACACAAGTTCTACAGTCATTTATGGGACATAAATCTAAAAATATTGAGTACATTTTAGCTGGTACTTTACAGAACGACTCAGTACCACAGTCAGTTAAACTAACAAAAATACTTTGTGCTTGTTACAATATAAACACACGGAGAGACCTTTCCCATTTTATGTCAGCCAGAGCAATTTCCACAGTAAAGGCCTTTGCTACACTAACTGGAACAAAGGAAGTGTTCTTTACTACCTGTACCGTGTCTTACAGAAGCAAGTCTTTCTTTCTTTAAGACCAACACCAGGATTTTATTTTACCCAGGAATCACAAACACATCTGTGAATGCTGCGTGAGTCGTACCAGATTAATTCAGGATTAACTGTACATTTTAATTATTTCTTGTCTTATTCAGCATCTCCAGACGGAGAAGGCTGTCACTGAAGGAGTAACTGCAGGGGTTTCCAAATGGGAGATCTTTTAACACAGCAGAAGTGGCTTCATCGCTGGTTTAGAATGCTGAATGCTCAGACACATACTACAGACTATACTAAATAAAATGAATTATTACAATTAGAGTAAATTAGGATAAAAAATTCATAGAAGTACTGAAGTGATTAAGAAAACCAAATACCACTCATTTTCAGTACATCAGGTTTTCCAAAGCTTTTGAAAGATTCTTCCAAATTCAATATATTCGTAAATACACAGAGTCCTCAAAGTTATGAAAGCCATCTCCCCCCTCTGCTGAAACTAATAAGATGTAATAACTCCTTAAAATTCCAACAACGTGATTTTCTAACCAAATTTGAAGACAGGGCAGGGTGCTGCATCTACAGGCATATTGGCTCAAGCATTAGTTTCCAGATTCAGATATCCTTTTTCCTTGCAACAAAACACATTTTATCGCTATCAATACACGCATTAAATGTGTCATCTTTAAAGGTAATGAGTGCCGTCAATTCCCAACTATTTCAGCAGGAATTAAAGCCATCTAAAGATAAACAAGGTCTTGAATACTTCAGATGCTATCAAAGATACCTGAAATTATGTTCCGTTATCAGTACAAATTATATTCCTATGAAAATCCACTGTTCTAGTCCCACTTCTAGTACTTACATGCCCAAAAGAAAAATCTAAGTGGAGCATGTAATAAAGAAATTTCTAAGTCCATTCTATTTTCCTGATTTATGCTTTAATAAGTTAAAGGCCTCATGGATAAACAGGATTCTAAATAGTGAAACATTGCATGTTATCTGTGCCAGGTCCTCTGGTCTTCTAAAAGGAAGCAACTGAAAAGGCTGGAGAATTCTGATCTATCAATCCATCCACTACCTCAGGTTAATGTCCTTAAAGGGCAGACTGAATTGCATGAGGAAAGATGAAAAAGAGGGGCAAGGAGGGGAGAAAGAGAAAGTACTTGACACATCTTGTTTGAAACATTCTCGGATCTTGATACAGGACAAGTGTAAGAGTAGAATATATAAACATACGTACAACTTTCCCTCCTGATCTGTGTTCAAATGGGATCATGGAGAACTTCTTTGTCTCTTTCCTGTACATGCAATAGTGCTTCACCCAACTGGAACCAAAGGGAGCAGGCCCTACATAACACAGAAGCAATAAACATTATGTACTTTTTCCAGTTTCTGCATTTTCTTCTCCTGCTTTCTGAAATGATACTTAAGAGCCCTACTTAATTCCTAATAATGCAGTATTTAAAGCAAAGGTACAAATTAAGAATATTATACAACATAACACAAATGTTAACCAGTGCTTACCATTCTAAAAACTGATGCATGTTGTATTTCACATTTATGCTTAATGAGAAATGAAAAGAATTATTAATGTATCCTTGTCTCACTACTACAGACAAAATTATTTTTCCCTATAAAGTGAATATCCCTTTGAAACTTTATTAAGCAGACCACAGAAAGCTAGATTTACACTTGGTAACTTGAAGCTAAATAACCACAGATGAACTCACCTCTGTTGCAACTTCTACACAATCTATTGATTAAGGTCTGAAGGCAACTTCTGACACCAGAACTCTCTCCTATTAATCAGTGTACACCCTATACAAATACACTTACTTCAGAGCCCAGCTTACTGCATGTAGTATTGCTGAGATTTGCACCATAATGTTAACTGTTCAAACTTGGATTCTGACTCTTTCTATCTCCTCGCTTCTATTACTTTACTTTTCCTAAAAAATAAGTCTGCAAATGAATCTTCTCACTCTATAAGGGCAAACATCTTAGAAATATGATTTATGCAAAATGTTTAAAAAATAAATAATAAATTACAATAAATTGTCATTCCTTGAGCAACAAGAGCTCTGAATCTTGTTTGGCTTTTTTACTAGTGTGAGAAAGATTTATAATTGTTTGAGGTGTTGACAGGATATGATTTGTGTGACATGCACCTTCACAGCAAGAATTTTAACACCAGCTACCTAACATATAGCCTGCTTTATTTGACCCTATCATCACAACTAGGTAATGAAAGTGTATCAATGAATCAAGGAAATGACACTCAATTCCATCATACTCAACTAGCCCAATTTTCAGAGGCTAATTTGACAACTCATGTTGCTGGCTGACAACAAATCTTTGACAGTTCTGGGAGAGGTCATTAGTAAGGGATTAAAAATGAGATGAAATCCATTCTTTGGTCAAACAAAACTTCCTGGAATTCAGTCACTTTCACTAAAAACTGTCACACTTTCAGCTCCATATTCTTTTTATGAGCCACAGTAACAATGCTATTAGAGACTTTGAACATTTACCCAGATTTACTCTTTAATCAACTGTAAATTCTTTGCATCTTCATGTTACCTGTAGAGATAAGACTTGCCTGTTCGCCCAATATGGGCACTGTGGAATACAAAATACACCTTACTTTTTTCCTGTACATAGAGGTAGCCTTCCATCGTGAAGTGATTTGCTCTTTTATGTTCCTGAGGATTTCTTCTGATCTTGTTCATGAGCTCCTCTACCTCTGACCTTGTTCCTTCAAAACGATTTCGCGTCTAAAATGAGACAGCAAAAACCCTTTGGTAATGAGAGTGGAAGAAAGACTTACTCTTCCTGGCAGACAGGAGTTGTAATCACGTACTGGGTTTGCACAGCAAGGTTTTGGCGATGGGGGGACCTCTGTGAGAAGGTGACAGAAGCTTCTTCTATGTCCCCCAGAGCCAGTGCAAGCCAGCTCCAAGACGGACCAGCCACTGATCAGTGACTGTGGTAGAGCCTCTGGCATAATGTATTTAAGAGGGAAAAACCACGCAATGCCAACTGCAGCCAGAGAGAGAGTGGAGTGAGAATATGTGAGAGGAACAGCTCTGCACTAAGATCAGTGCAGAAGGAGGGGCAGGAGGTGCTCCAGGTGCTGGAGCTGAGATTCCCCTGCAGCCCCTGGAGCAGACCATGGTGAGGCAGCTGTGCCCCTGCAGCCCACGTGAAGGGCTCACACTGGATAAGTCCATGGAGGACTGTCTCAAGTGGGAGAGACCCCACGCTGGAGCAGGGGAAGAGTGTCAGGAGTCCTCCCCCTGAGGAGGAAGTAGCAGTAGAGGCATCACGTGAAGAACTGACCATAACCCTCATTCCCCTGCACCACTGAGGGAAGAAGGGAGAAAGGTGTGTTTAAGATTTGGGTTTATTTCTCATTACCCTAATCTGGTAATAAATTAAACTGATTTCTCCCAGTCAAGTCTGTTTTGCCTGTAATTGGTCTCCCTGTCCAGATCTCAATCCACAAGCACTCCACCTAAGGAGGGGAGCGATAGAGCAGCTTTGGTGGGCCTCTGGCATCCAGCCAGGGCCAACCCACCACAGATAACTATAAAATGAGACGAGGATTCAGCCCATTTTAGGACATATACATATTTACTCTCCAAGTTTTCTGATACTCTTTCGAATTAATGTGGGGTTTAGACAGCAGCTGCTGTGACTGTGGAAAGCACAGTGAGACCGCCAGAGTAGGTTTCTAAAACAAGGCACTGACCTGTTCAGAGAGAAGTGAAACACTGAGTGCAAAATGAATTTGAATGTTGAAATTTCCTTAGAAAAATATTACTACATATATTGGTTTAATTCACGAGACTCTTACTTGTCAGGAAGTAGAGGATTTTCTGTGGTTATTGAGGAAAAAAGCATCAGGAAGGTCATCAACAACGTATACAGATTGAGACTATATATGTGCCAAATGTTTTGACCATACACAAGCAGAAGCATGCAAAAACAACCCAAAAAAACCTCGGAAGTTCAGTTGATTATTATTCCTGAGTCACTTATTCCAAAGTCAGCAAGCAGCCAGAAGAGAAACATTTATCAGAATAAATAGATTGTTTAGCAAAAACAATCAGCAAGTAACCATGTCACCCATAAATTATACAACAGGACTACACAAAACAACAGAGTAGCTCACACCTGCCACAAGAAACTCTTCAGTTTGGCCTGAAAAACACTGGTAATTGGTCAATGAGCAAATAAAACCAAAACAATCATGGCAATACCTGGTTTTCTCTACATACACACCTGTCCAAACAGCAAACACTGAAAACATACGTTTAAATTCCAAGCTGGTACTTTCCCCAGCTGGTACATGTGTTTTGAGGAAAGCACATAGTTCCAGATGCATGCTTATGTGTTTTTTGCTTTCTGAAAGCACCTTTATTTTTCTGAAAACGCTGCCTCACCTATTTTGTCTTTTCCCCAGGACAAAGCATCCAAGGTAACATGACTTTTGGAAGAATCAGCTTTCTAGAGCTTGGGCTACAAGGCTGAGGTGGGTCTTTTTCTTTCTGTCATTTGAGGGGGGTAGAGGGGCAGTGAGAGAAAGGCAGGGTTTGGGGCAGAGTGTGGAGAGGAAATCCATAGGATAATCCTCATAGTAAAGACAACCTGAATGAAAGGGAAGGCAACTACTACTATAGACATACTGGCAACTCTTAAATCACTCTCCATATCCAGCTAGGCTCTCTGCACTGAATCTTGTACCCTTCAATTTCTAACACATCAATCCAGTGTTCTGCCAGCAGCTCAGCTGTACCACAGGCAAACCCCAGTTCATTTTTCCTTTGGGATGTCTTGTTGATCTTCAGCACAGAGGAGGATGTGTCATGTCCTCTCACAATCTTTTCAAATGCTTCCTTCTATTCTCCTTTTACCTCAGATAGTTGTTGAGCCTTGTTCTCCCTTCTCTCTACAGCCTCTATCTATTCATAAAGCTTGAGCTGCAAAGCTCAAGCTCTTTAGAATTTGGTGGGACACACTGTGATACCATTCAGTCAATTGAAAATGCAGCTGCTGAGATTAGCTTACTTTCTTACTGCTCATCACTTCTTCAGATCACTCCACTGGCTCTTTTCCATCTGTATTCTGAAACCCAGCTCTTCAAAACTGTATCACAGCTTCCCTCTCATGTTTCATCCTGCATCAACTCCCCTCTACACTGCTCCTCACTCTGTTAAGCTAAGCACACAGAAGAAGCAAGCCTGGCCTGACATTTCCCCCACAAGCACTGACTTCTGCCACGAAAGTCTGCTTATGAAGTTACCACTAATCAGTTCCCCTTCTCGAACCAAACAACAGCTCAAAAGGAAACTTGACACTTGAACATACAGGAAGAAAATTAAAGGAATGGTATCGTGACACACGAATCACGTCACTATGCATTACAACAACCGTAATCCTCTCTTCCGCCCTTCCGCCTCCCTGCTAGTTAAGCCATTTCTAAAAACAGACTGTCCTCTCCAAGAAGTAGTTTCTGTGTCTTAATTCCAGATGCCCTCAGAGGTCAACAAAACAAATGCACCATCAGGAACTGATTGTTTGCAGTAAGGTATGAGGTTCACTCCCTACCAAGAGGCCCCTGGCACACCCAAGTTCCTCTGAGCAAGCTTTATTCTTCAACAAATCTCCAGGAAGCAAACAGATCATCTGACTAGTGACTCTGTCAGTCCCATTGCTCCAGCCTGTCACCTTGCTTCCTGCTCTCCCAGTCCAGACCACACCGGGCAATTTGGGGTGAGGGCACACTAAACTAGTGGTGGTCCCCATTAGCCTGTCCTTGAAGAAACACATAATTTTCTCAAATATGCCATGGGTGCTAACACCAAGTCTCCTCACACAGTTCTGCACCCCAAACCAACAGGGATGTTCTTGTCTGAAAGGGCTGCTGCAATTCAAACAGAACTCCATACTGCTGTGATCAGCTGTTTTTCTTCCCTTTTCTTAGTTATGAATAATGTAACCCCATAGGGAAATGACCCTCAGACATGACCACCACATACTCAATTTCAAAGCACACCCAAAACGCTGAAAAATATTGGTAATTCGTTACCCATACCCTGAATTATCTGGTGGTGTATGCATTTTTAACAGCCTTCATTTGTTTTTAAATAATCCTTGCATTATTTCTCTCTCAAAAAAAAAAAAAAAGAAACAAAAAAGAGTGGGGATCTTTTACTTCATGCTTGTTTTTTACAGTATAATTAGAAATTCCAATGAACTCGCTGGAATTAACGATGATTTGTCCAGTGATGTGGTTGGTTATCCAGGAGATGGCACCATATCCCCAAAATTCACAGGCAATGCACTCACTTGGAACTAAGTATTGGCAATACAGATACTGCACTTGCAGCAACTTCAGCGAGTGATTTTACTCACAAAAGTAGACTCGACTTACATTTTGTATATTTATCTGCAGGGCCATTTTGTAATGATTGAAGTCTTTAGCAAGTTCATATCCTTGGTGATAGAAAGTGAACAAACCCTGAAAAAATGATAGCACCTGAAATAGAAATAAAAGATTTGTTAGAACAAAAAACTCCACTTGTTTGAATACAATTGCTGCACATAGGCTCTTTTGGAAAGATCAGAGATGAAAAAATGATTATTTTAAAATAAGTTTCCACCAATGCTTACACTTTAGGAGTACTATTTAAATCCAAATGATGATCTATGTATACAGACATTTTTGGATGGTCCTCTCTCTGGAATTTCACAACTGATCTCTACTTTCCATTTGACCATAGGGAATGCATATCCCGTGTTCCCAAGCTTTCCTATGTAACATTTTCCTACAGCTCTGATACCAATGATGTCTGGAACACATATTTGTGCACAAGGAGATAATGATCATTCTGTCTTTCAGTCACCCTTTCCCCAGTCATTCCCTTCTCTGCTAATGACCACGTGGAGATGACTTCCACATCAGTCATCTGGTTTGCTGGAAGAAGGAAGCTTTCCTCCATTGCTGCTTTTTGTGCAAAGGTCCGACCTTCTGTCAGAACCAGCAAGTGATCCACTTAGCATATTCTGACTTCAGTATTTCAATTTAAAAGAACAAACAAGGTGTACTACATTGGAGGCAGCATGAGATGTAGTCCTGCCTAACTCTCCTGTTTAGTTCAGGTGGCTGGAACAAAGCAAGTGACACATGAAAGAACAACTCCCGAAAGAGAACAAGCCAAAGAATGTATTTAATAAGAGTCTGAAGTCATTTAACAAATAAACCATTTTCAAAAAACACAAAAACCACATAAACCTTAAGTATTATTAAGGAAAAAGGGAATAAGAATTTGGTACAAAATAATTTCAGCTTTCTAGTCTAGGGTAAACTTCAAGTACAAATTTAGCAACAAAGTTCAGTCCTATCCAGACGGAGCTTTGAGAAATGAGTAAGGGACACGTTGCAAGAACATAATTTGAAGATTCATTACTCTAATCTGGCTCTGAGGAAACTTCAAATGGTCTGAAACACAATAACCAAATGCAAAATTCCTTAGGATTAAAAAAATATTAAAAACTAGGAGAAAAAAAAAACCTAAAAAACCAACATAACTACACAAAAAATCCCCCACACAACTATTCTTCTCACAGCATTTTGACATTCTTTGAACAATGCTAATATAATACCGGTAATTTATTCCCCCTTAAATTTTTTAGCAAATTTTTTTCATAAAGGAATAAACTATATTAAAATAGACAGTTCTTATTAACTCCATAATGACCAGCTATTTTGATTAGGGTCATTTGAAACTTTTTTTTCATTATTACATTAAAGCAATTGTATCGGAATAAAAGGACAGACTCGGCCCAAAAGCACAGACTTCGGAGCATGAGCAAATGGAAGACGCTTCTGCAATCCATCCTCCCTTTCTCTCAGTATTACACTTACTGTTCTCTTCCTGTTTGATAAATTTGTATTTATAATACCAAGCTAATGCACATTTCAGAAAATTTTAGAATAAGTTCTTCTCATAGATTTAAGAAACTCTGGTCAGTGCACGTAGGATTGTCACTGAAATTCAATGAAGCCCCTTGATTTCTGCACAGATTCAATTGCAAGTGAAATTAAACATATTAGGCTACCCAGTAACGGGCTTCTTATCCAGCAGCACCCTGTTAATTGATTTATATCTGCAATTCTTCACTAACAGGCCTCTAAGCCCAACCTTCATAATGAAAATTAGATTCCTTGCATTAGTCAGCAGTAATATTTCATTGGTTAGAAAACCAAAGGCAAGAATCCTGACACCAACCCCATCTCGAATCCTCTATTCTATCTCACAATGTGAATTCAGGTTCTTGCAGTACAACAAAGGGTTTCCCACATTTTCTGAAAATCAACATCAGTGGGTCCAAATCAGCTCTAATTACTGAGGTAAACTTTGAGATGCCTGGTTAAGTTTACCTGCACTAAGAATCTGTGCAGACGTATCAAGCTGGTTTAAATTCTGTTAAGTCACGCAATTGGTTGTGTTTTCCAGAAAACAGAGCTTGGCTTTTGTCCAATTCCATTCCTTTCTCCATCCCTTACGAAAGGTAGAGTAGGCTGAATTCACAGATACTTACAGGCTCCACACACTCAAATTTCTTCCGCTCCTGTATCTCCTGCAACTTGCACACGTACTCGAGGGACAGCTCATAGAAGTGTTTTCTGTTCTGCTCCACTTGGTTATCTGCCTGCACACAGAGCACAGCTCGTGAGGTTTCACAGACATTTCGCAGACAGCTTCAGGATGACGCACACATACAAGTGGCAAGCAGATACTTTTCACCATATTTGAGGGATTTGTTACAACATAGATCATTCATTTACTTTTAAACTGCAGCAGCAATTCCCTTTCACTAGGTAACATATGCTTTTTTGAATCACGAGGCTAGATGTTTTAGAAAAATTCCAGCATCACCTCTTCAAGCTTCTTTTCTAGGGAATCCAACTTTTAATAACATTGCAAAAGTATATGCCCAAACAGAGAGGGAGCTAGGAGCATCTTCCATTAGAAAAGGGGGAAATCATCTCTTCAATCAAACTGAGGAAGAAAATGTTAGTTTTGACAACAACAGTGCTGGTGCTGTAAGTTATAACCCAAATAACTGTTGTAAACAGCCAGAATGCTGCTGTACCCATCCCACACCTGCGCTCACTCTGACGGGCAAGAAACACACTAGAAAAAAAGTTCACTTGGTACAAACTTCACAAGTTTCCATAGAGCATCAAATATTTAGAAACGCAGCCTTACTACCTGCAGGTGATATTTAGCACAGCTTTGCAGAAATGCCAACACCATATTGATGCTGAACAGTTACATTTCAGCTGCCATCCATCTGCACATAAATATTTCACTTTCTAGCGTCTATGTATTATTATTTTATGAAGTTATTATTTAAGGTACATGTAAGATTTGTTTAAATGAATCTTAAAACTGGGTGACAGAAACTTTTATCAAAATACATTCAAGAAAAGCTACAACAGGTTACTCTAAGTAACTAGCACTTAGTCTTTGTCCACAAAGATAATACAAAATGCTTCTATACGGAATTACAAAAGGAAATGGAGAAAGGGTTAGGTGAAAGGACAAGACTTACTATCAGACTCTCTCTTAAATACTGAGACTACATCCTTCAGGCAGAACAGCGACTGCTGTGCTCTAAGAGGATAAGCCAAATTAGATTTAAGACAGTTTTACCTTAAGACGTGCTTGGCTTTACTGCTCTGTCCTAGAGAACTCTCAGCAGTTAAAGGGGCATAACCACAAATACCATTAAATAAATAAAGCCCTGATAAGTATTTCAGTAAGCAAATGTGTTTCAACAAGCCATGTCATTTTGATCTATCCCATAAACTGTGGAATTGTTTGAGTTGTCAGCCTATAAACTGTGGAATTGTTTGAGTTGTCAGCTGATCTTCTAATCATATATACATGAAGGGTACCACAACACCCTAGAAAGAGACTCTGAAGTGGATCTGTGAGGACATCTGGCTCATCACACAACCCAGAATACCACATCCAACACAGCCATTTTATTGATTTATCTCAGTTTCCCTGCTAATAAATTATCACATCTCTCAGTTTTCTGAGGCATGAGCCTCCCCATGCACCCAGCAAGTTGCATTGTACTCTGTGCACTGCTGAAGAAATACAGAAGACACACACCGTGCCTCAGTGAAGTTACAGGAATATCCCTCCACCAAGAGGATCAAAAGTTACATTAATGTTAAGACACACTCCATGACATGGCAAGTTTTTCATCAAATTTTTGTCAAATTTATCCCTGCGTTATTTACTCCAGTCAGGAATTGACACAACTAGACGTGAATAAAACTAAATTATATACATTATGATGCAATTATATTCACCTACTCTCTAAGCCTGCGCAAGAAATTGTTTCCTATTTCCTCTGACAACATGCTGCAAGGGTCTTTTTTTATTTAAATTGTTTATACATTTATATTTCAAAATTAAACATTTAAATGCAAGAGCCTGTCTGAAGAACTTCAGAATTTTTGCTCATGAAACTTTGAAATACATTTAGAACAAATCTATTTGCTCACTCTAGATTTCACACATGCTCTAAAGCTTCAGGCTATATTTGATACCGCTTCAAAATGCCTCTTACAGGCATTATGTATTTTTCCACTGAGGTTAGGTCTCATTTCAGATTTGAAATCAAGAACCATATTTTATCAAGCGATCATAATCAGCCCTTTATCATTTTCCCTGTGTCAAGTTCTTTGGCAGCTGATCAGTTTGACAAAAGTCCAGGTCCTGACACATGAGCCATGCCCAGTAACTTCACTGGGACAACTCAACATCCCAAAAACCACTTGTTTACGCATTTGAGGGTCTATGTTGCAAATGCAGCACAGTGAAGTGACATCCTAGGGAAACTCAAGGGCAGAGAAGTTCCTGGGTAACTTTGCCAGTTATATTAATCATTTTTATGAAAAACAGCATAGAATATTTGGGATGGGGGACAGGAGTTATCTCTGAAGAAAACATTAAGGTTTTTTATAGTCTAAGCCTTAATAATTCTGACATAATTACATTTATCTGGAAAAAAATTTCCTTCTGGCTACCGCAAGTCTCTGCAATATTTCCCTGCAGTTTTCTCACATACTATTTGCTGTTGCTCCAGAAATAAAAACTATTACAAATAAGTAAGATGTTGATAATAAACCCAGAGGGACCGAAGGAATGTGAAGCAAAACAGATCTATCAGTTACAAATTGTCAACAAACTTTTTTATAGAACTACTCAAAAAAATCCCAAAACAAATCTTCAAAACGTGAGAAAAATAAAAGGCACAGACCCACTTTATTTGGGAATAAAAGTGTTGCTGTCCTCTGCATAAAGTATTATCACAGGACACTTAGTCAATACTCACAATGCAACGCAAATTACATCAGTGGTAAAGCCTTGTATGAAATTCAGAGTTTTTCACAGTATGTTTGTACTTGGCTATTCCCTTAATTATATATAGAAAACAACATGATGCTCAGGGCTTCATACACACACAAAACCCTTTATTCAGGAAACGGTGGAGGTACTAAGTTCAGGAAATACTGATTTTCTCACCAACCTTTCCAGATGAGAATTTTTTTTGTTTTACCACTAAGAATGCTGTTTCTGCATTTGCATAAGTATATTTACCTATTCCAAAGCCTTCAGCTTGTATAAAAAGAGAGAGGCAACAATACCTCTTGTAATTGTAGCTCTTTCTTCTTAGCTGATAAATTCAAATGTTTTTCTAGCAAACTGTAGTTCTTCTCTGTCTCTTTATCAAACTTCTTCTTTTCCTCCTAGACACAGAAACAAAGTAGCAACCATGTAAATATAAAAGTATACTATTTTTCTTTAAAATTCTAGTTCATCAGGAACAAAGAGAAAAAAAATATCATAGTTCCAGTAAGTAGAGAAAAATACGCTCCGTGTCATTTAAAGAATTAATTCAAAGGCTAACTTGAAATGAAATCCCATCACATTATTATGGTGTAGCTTATCACACAGATGCTTACATCTTCTAAATTAAAAAAGAAAAAAACCTGACCTCTACTTGATTTATTGCATTTTTCATGACTTTCAGGGATCACTCACACCATCTTGTTTTTGAATAAAAGGCTTTCAATGGAAATACCAGTTTCACTGAAAAAAAAACCAACTTTCTAAAATTGACAAGGGAAAAGTTCCAACAGCTCAAAGCCCAAAGCAAATGCACTTCTCTATTCAAAAGGTTTTCTTCATTTTAAAGCTATGCAACAATCTCTGTGCTGAATTCCTGTTTCTACCAGAGTTTTATTGTGGCCATGACAAAAAAAACAATAAAAATAATAAATATCCATAAAACTTAATATCATAGTACCAAAAGAGAAACTCTCACAGACACGTATGAATATCATTTGCACAATGCAAATCCATTTCTCTGGCCACCAAAAGCAAGGTATTGGAAGAGGGATTTTTAAGGAAATCTGAGTTTCTGAATCTAATTTAGTAGAAGATACTGTAAAACAAATTGATTCCTCAGTTCCAGTTTCCTAACACAGTGTATTAAGGCAAAAATCAGCATTCATGAATTCAACCAGTTTTGAAGCTATTTTTAGTACATCTAATTGCAGTTGAAAATAACCTCAAATAAGTAAAATCAAGTATTTAATTACATATTCAAGAACTGGCAGATTTACTCATCAGAAAGATACTAGTTCAATTAAAATATTTTTCCTCATCTGTAGATTTGAAATCACATTTAAATGTACTCTACCCAAACCCCTGGTTAAACTCTATAGACATAATTGCTCTTTTTTCCTCCTCTTAACCTTTCATTTTGAATAATACTATATCTACTATATTTTAAGAGACACACATTTCTGTTCTCTGAGCTACTAGATTCTGAAGATGGCATTATATTAAAGAAGCTGTTTAGGATTGCTTCTCAGCAAGGACTTTGATCAAATTTTTTTTCCCCACTATGAGACTCAGAATTTCCTTTAAAAAAGGAGCCACAATACTCGCTATCAACTGAGAAACATGAAGATACCATGCATATGGTATCAGGGTGATTAGAGATAACATATTAGCAACATGGGGAATTAGGAAGAAAGAGTGCAGGGAAAGAGGTGAATCTTTGTGTTTATATTAGCAAAATTTCCATTGATGTGGTGAACATTTGAATGCTCCCAGAAAAATAAAGCACAGTTCTCTTAACTTCCTAACAGGCAAAGCCAGAAACTTTACACACATAGCTCAGGATTAGTGCAGCAACACCTTTCACCAAGTGATAATTCAGTAAGGGTCTCAGCTTCCAGCTCTATGAAGCTAAACTTTCCTCCTCTTCTTTTTCCTTCTTAAGTTTAACTCAGACCATTTCATCAGCAGGGGATGTAAGATACAGAAAAAAATCTGAGGCAGCAGATTCAACTTTGATTTTGTAATGGTAGAGCGTAAATCTTTCCTAAAGCAAATACTACACAATGCTGCAGATATATTTCACCACCAGATGCCATAGCCTGGTTTTCAGAGCTAAGCAGAGTTATATTTCCAGTGCCAGTGCTTTGATTATATTGAATAAATATTCAGTTAAGAATATTCCAAGAGCTAAATATTTTTAGAGGGTTTTTATTTCAACATTATGCAATTATGTAAGACTTCTATTTAAAGGTCATTGAGAATTCTAGTTCATCAGGAACAAAGAGAAAAAAAAAATCATACTTTAGATCAGAAATAAAAGCTACAGCATCACAGAAACAGGGACACAAGGAAGAAACATCCACCTAAACAAAATGACAGACGAGGACTGCGTGAATAACGTGTGTTAGAAGCATCAGGGAGAGAATTCTGACTAGGAAATGAGTGAAGATATGAGATAATTTAAAGGAGTAGGAGTTCTCACCCAAAAAAACCAGCAATATTCTTTAACAGCAAAAATACTGCTGAAATAATGCATTCATTACGCAGCTGCATCCGTGACAATAGGTTACATTCAGAACAATTTCTCTCTTTCCTTGGAAGACTGGCTTTATTACAGGCCAAGTTTTTATTGTGTGTTGGTTGGGTCACCTAATACACTTCTCTCGAGTCCATAAAATTACACAAAGCTCATTGTACCATTGAGCTCAGAGGATTTATGATCAACAGAGCATTTTCAGTTCATGAACACTGAAATAATATGCAGAACATGTTAATCATTCCTGACAAAGTCAAAATGTATAGTGCTTTCATAAGTGAAACATTGTCTTGGCTACTAAATATCACTGGTGATGAAGTCATGAAATTATAAAATAAAACATATGCAGGTATTTTGAAAATGTATTGAGTTTTACAACAGAAGACTGTAATAAAATGCTGGTTTCTTTCTTTTCTATTTTTTTTAAATAAGCACTTAAATTTCTCACCGCAAGAAGGAAGGTAGACAGGTACAAATTTGTCCTTGTTACTTTTATCCAAATCTAGTCTGTACTTAATACACGAAGTTTACTTCGCCTTTTTTTTTTAAATATACACAATGTAGTGACAATCTTAAAAAAAGACCAAACACTTTTATCAAAAACACTTTGAATGAGATCTTGTCCTTAGCCTCTTCATCCCTATTACCTCCATGCATATTGAGCCAATGAGTTATTTATTCAAAACAAAAAATTAAATAAAGGCAATTTTCACCTGCAGGTGGTAAAAATGCAGTTAAAAAAGCATATGGATGAGCGAGCTCCTTTAGGTAGTTAATATTTTTCAGCCTTTGATTGTGCAACTGCAAGCAAATACAAAGCAGAACAGGGTTACCCATTAGGAAGGGGGGCAGGCTGTTAGCAGGACTGTTCCCATTCCAGACATAGGAGATAAGGGAGGTAGAGAGAAGGAAGGGAAAGGACACATTCTTCTCTTCTTGAAACATTCCATTTGTTTCTGAAGCAAGTTCTCAAAGTAGAAACAAAAAAAGTGTGAACACATGAAATATAAACAACAATATGTTTCTGCCAATTACATGTCATTATTACAATGCAATCCAAGTAGGGAAATTAAACAAACTTAAAAAGGCAAGGAGGGACAAACCTTTACAGCTCCTAGCTGCTCTTTCCTAAATCTTTCCAAAGGTTTGATCAGAGTTTCAGTAACACTGAGTGCCTGAAGAAAAAAAAGCATGGGTTAGGTTTCTGTAGCCAGATTTATGAGTCACATCAGCATCAGCAATAAAAGGAAAAAAGCAAGCAAGCTCTGGGGTAAAATAATAGAAGCATGCAAGTTAGGACTTCTAACTGGAAAAAAAAAAATCACATCCCTGAGTTCATTTAAGCTTACAAAATTTCTATTCCTTAATTCAATCCTCTATTAGGAAAAATTAAATTGAAAACAAATGCAAAAATCTCTGAAATTTCCAGGTTGCACCCAAACTGCAACTGCTTCATTTGTGCCAGTCTTGCAGATCAGGTTGAAGGCCTCAATGCCTGAACACCAGAATGAAACAGAGGACAAATGAGTCCAGGGGATGGAAAATTTCTGCAACGAGAAGCACTACAGACAACGGTGGAACAGACCAGTGAGTAGCAAATAATAATCTTTTAAGACACAGTTAGCACCACTGGGCATTGATATAAATCTCCAAATATTAACACACTTAAGTACATTAAAAAGACCTTAAGTTAAGCTAAGTTATAAAATCAAGAGGTGCAAAGTCAATAAACAAGAGGTTGAGATGACTGGGGGAGCACCCACCACGGCACTTATGATATAAAGCCTCATGGCCATACTAAAGAGGAAAAAAAGACACACTATTCCATCACAAGACAGAAAACTGCAGCTTATTAGACCTGCACAGCTGCTAATTCACATAAAATTTCACGGAAGATGGAGCAGGGTTGCATTTTGTGCAAACAACACTTAAATTTTTTTTTTTAAATTGGAAATTTCAGGAACGACTGGAACTTTTTGAACACAACAACAGCATGGAAAAGATGGCAAGAGCATTGCAGATGTGAGGGAGCAGGTGGGACCCTTTTGGTCTGTCTTAAGGCAGACCCACAGAGTAAATCATGCCCAGGGCTGGGCTTAGCGCAGCCACCAGGCTAAGATGCCAAGAGTTCAGGCAGAGCTCCCTGACATTGAACAGAAGCCTTTCTCTCTCTTTCCTCCTTTTTCCCCTCCCTTTATAGTGAAAAACTTCAGATAAAACATCACAGGCTTAAACTGGCCTTCTGGAACACTTCTGAAAAATTCTTATCATAAAACACACATGGGATGTACTGGAGATCTGGCACAACACAAATCTGAACAGCACTGTCTGCTCCCACCCATCCCCGGAGCCATGAGGGATTACTGTGGGAGTCATCCTGCCAATTCACTGTAACCACAGCAACCCGCATTTCTAAACGGCCAGCACAGCACACCAACCTGCAGCTAACTGGAAACCCAAATAGCTGGCAAGTCTGGGCCAAACTGGGTGCTGCACAGTCATCCACGTAACAGCCACATCCTAACTTCAGAGCACTTCTCAGCAAAAAGCTTCTTTCTGCATCCATTTCCTGATTTCGCCAAAAACATTTTAAAGCACCCTTCAGTGCACCCTTGGTGGGACCAACACAAAAAGGAAGAACTCTCAAGTCAGAACGGAGAGCATGGAAACCACACGATCAGTCCTTCTACATTAGAAAACTTTAAATTGTTCCTGTGTACTAACAAAGTGAAGGAGAAAGCTCCTCAGAGGAAAACTCAGAGAGGATGACACAAGCTTCCACAAGGTAGAGCACCACAGTTACTGGGATCATTTCAAAGCATTTAAAGGTAGCAACTGAGCACTCACATGGTGAGAGGCTTAAAAATAATTAACAAACGACAAGTTGCTTATTAGTTGTTTGAACTTTTACACAGAAAAGTGTAAGGTTAACAGGCACTGAATGTATGCTGAACACAAAGTCCAAGTCAAAGAAAACCATAGCACCTTGATGTAAGTAACAAAGGAAAAGTTTTTAAAAAGGAAATATTTGCATAAAAGGCTGTGCTTCATAAAACACCAGGGCTGACCATAAATCACGTTCTCTGCTACTCCTGTGCAGTATTAACCATGGGAACCACTACAGGAATTTGTTTGAAGCAGAAAATAATCTTTAAATCAAAATGGGATGTTCTCTTCAGTGACCGCCAACAAGCAGATTCCACTGCCGCCAGCGGGATGATATGCCAGTAATTCTTTCATGAAAGAAAAACAAGCTTCCCCTCCTTCCAAAAAAGACATTTCTCATTTTGCACAACTTAAACTGTTGTTATCAGATGCATCCCCAGGTGCCTGCCATAAAAGTACTTATGATTTGTCACCCCTTTTGCTTTCTGTGCCTGGGTTAAATAACAGGACTCTTGATTACTTCTGGGTGGAATGAGATTTTGCAGATCTTTGGTCATTCTCACGGAGCTTCGTACTAGGCCATATATGAAAACACAAGACTGGTAAATTCAACAGTGAATTACAGAGATGCTCTTCTGAATGATGGAAACAAAGTTCCTAATTGAAATACATCCAATACAAGATTAAATAGAGAGGCACTCCCGCTGTTTTCCAGTACACAGAATCCAGTGCTCATCATGAAAAGTTACAAAAAGATGTATTCTTATTTATAGAACAAAAGCATTATTTACACTGCTCTTCATTCTTAGCTTATTTATAACTTGGAAACTTAAAACAACTCTTTTTTTTTAAAACCACAGATAACAAATTAGCAAATAGGAAATAAGCAAGGGATTGCTTGAATATATTTGTAATTATCACTTGAACCTTCCTTAACAACTAGAATCATGTTAAAATGTAAAATTTCCATCAAAAGTTAAACTAGGCATTTAAGTTCATTAATATGAAACTAGATGTTCCTTCCTTTTTCAACTTCTGTCTTAACTCTTACAGGCATTTTCATCCTCTACTTCTCTAATCCTGACAGATTATGACAGGAATGTACTATTTAAAAGGACATTTAAAAATCCCTTTCTTTACTTCTCTGATCGATCCAAACCTACGTGAAACAAATATATATTCAATTATCTCTGGCAGGCACAGTGTGGCATGCAAGTCGTAAGTGAATCATTCTAACGAGGTCATGTCTCAGGTAACAGTATCTTAACCAGCTTTGCGAATGTCAAAGTCTCAGGAATGCTCTAGGAAATGTTTAACCCGATGTGCACACGTGTCTCGGGCACTCAAACTGCTTGCGCTATTCCTGCTCTGTTTGCAGCACCTACAGAAAGGTCACAGAATTAACTTCACTTGAACATAAACCTGGATATAGCAGCAATAAAATCATCAATGTCATCACCATCTCAGAAGATCACTGTATCCAACATTTCCAATGTCCTGAAGCAGGCTGACAGCTTTGTGCAAATCTCTCCATTTCAGATGTCTTTACAAAACTCCACTTGCTCAGGCAGAGAAGTTGCACAGAATAGAAATCATCTTGCCTTTTCCAGCTCCCTTTCCTCCAAAGAAATAAGTAACAGGCCCTAGGTTAAGGGGCCCCAACCACTCTTTCCAACTGCAGCCCTCAAAGGCACAGGCTAAATCCATTAGCAAGCTCATTCACAGCTGTTGGACACTTCCTCAGTCAAGTCAACAAGACCCAACAGGTCACTGAGCAGTCAGTGCCAGTCCACAAGATGACTCCATTCAGGCTGACACTTCTTGCCTTCCCAGAAAAAGGTGGGAGCAGAGGTGTTTAGGGAGAAACTGCTTCCCCCAACACCTCCTGTGCACTGTCACCCGACAGACAAGATCAGGCACCAGCATTCAATGTTCCTCCTGCTTTCTCCTGCAGTAGGCAGGAACGGGTTCCCTAAGTTCCCGCTCCCTTCCCAGGCACAACCAGGCTTATACTGCAGAGGAGGAAGGCTGCTTGCATGGCCTGTAAAGGAGTAGCAACCCACAAGAGCTCTCCCCCAAAGTTCAGTCCAGCCTCTGTAGCTAAAAAGGCTACAGCAATCTAAGTTAATCAAAATTTATCATTAGACAAATGCAGCACTGGCCTCTCAGCCTTCCTCCTAAAAACGTCCTTAGAGCTCAGCCTTTATTGGAAGCACTGGAAACTACATACTGCTCATCGACAACTCTGGTGGTGAGGTAAATACATATCCTGACTCTGCTTCATTCTGAATCGAAGCATTCTCCCATAAAAAAAAACATGTTTTCTGAGAAAGAAAAAAAACCAAAGCCATAAACATACAACTTCCTGCAGACTGCACAGAGACACGGGAGCACTGAGCTCCCAATTCCCATCTCAGGAACTGGAATGCAGATTGGATGCCTTGCATAAAAGAGGGTTTAGTTTCTGAGCATACCAACTGGAAAGATTTATTTGTAGTCAGGGGCAGGATTGTTTCTCCCCTCAATGAAGTGACACGGGAGGCCACCAAGTCAGTAAGGCAAAGCTCATGAAACTGAGCAAGTGCCAATGAAACCAGACCTGGGAAGGAAGCTTTGCCTTAGTGAGTGCAACAGAGAAGGCAGAAAGGAAGACATACCTAGCAGTGATTCAATAACAAAATAGTTGACAATGTTGCTAAATAAAGAAGTTTACTTTCTAATAAAGAAATTTATCACTACAGCTGCACTTCTACTTACAGAGGATATACTTGTGTTTTTCCTAACATGATGCACCATTCAGCCTAATAAAAAAGCCAATTCTGATACTTCCAATGTTGGAGAGAAGGGAAATAAAAATATTATTTCCTCCAAAAAGCTTTTCTACTTCACATAGTGATTTACTACTCAAATTTCTCAAAGCATTAAGACTTATGCCTGAAAGCCTGTATTATGAAACTTTGCAGATACAACTCCACTGCTGAAGACATCAGATGTTACTTGCAAAGCCTGAATCTCTATTCTTTCTTTTCCCATGAGAAGATGCTTTGCTCTTATAGTTACACATGCCCCCAGTTAGCTGCACAGCCAACCCCCCTACCAGCCCTACAGACACAGAGGTGTCTCTCTCTAACCACTCCTCAGCACTGGTTTTGCATTTAGTTGGAGCACTGATGATGGCAGACAGTGCACCCCACACCCAAGGCTCATTATTTTGTTTTCAAATCAAGTTTTCTTCTAGTAAACATGTCTGGATTTTCTCCCTGCTCTAAAGCTTTCCCCGTAGCTTTACAATCTTAGATAATGAAAGGGCCTCAGCCACACACTGGGAATACATACACAGGAGTTTTTTGGTTTTTAGAAGGACTGCAGTATTTAGACTAAAGGATTTTTAAGGTCTCATAGCACATCAATACTTGTGTGTCTTTGCACGTGTGCAGAGGCTACAAAAAAGAAGTGTTTTTGTAGCCTCTGCACATCCATCCATTGGCTGTGGCTTCATTTGCTCTGGAGGAAGCCATCTGGTAACAAACGAGCCAGGTGGACGGGTGATACATCTGACTTAGAGACAACATATTTTGTGCACTACTGAAGCACCAGGAGGCATCTGTAACAAAACACATCGCCTCCCTCTTAGGTGTTCCAGAAAACTACCCCTCAGGGCTTGCTAAGAAGACAGGAAGTTTCTCATACTGTTTCAGGGGGAATTTCCTAGACCATTGAGCCACTGCCTCACAAACACCAGTACAGGCAGAATCCTGTGCTCTGCAATTCCTAATTCTTTCAAAAACAGCAGCCTTGGCTTACAGAAAATGCAACAGCTGGACTCCTGAGTTCACTCTTCTAGTGAAAAGTGATTTCCTCTTCATTTCCTGGAAGTTCATGACTGACCTAAAGGACAGACAGCTAAAAGGGCCTCCTATGATCCATCTGCTATGCTGTGCTCTGCTCTGAAATGCTGCCTGCATTGATTCTCTTGTCATGAAACTGCTGGCCTCCAAAATCAAATTGGTATCATAAGAAAACAATAAATAATTTCCTTTTCTTAAAAAGGATATTTAAATAGGCAGTGGTTTTAGTAAAGATTATTTACTGAAAGCTATTTAACAGTCCTGTCTTCTGAATAAGTTTATTCTTATGCAATACGTTCCACTATAAAGAGAAAAATACTACAAAGCCATAGTCATAACCAACAAAAAAAACAAAATAAAGAGAAACAGACTTTCAAAAACTGCTACAAATCAGCTTTTCCCCATCTGCAGGGAAGGGAAGGTGGGGATAACTCCTCCAAGAAAGACCTTCCGTTAGCAAACCACAACACACCAGAACACCGGTCTGCTTCTTGCACCACAGACATTGTATGTGGTCATACAACGATCCTGACCAAGCAAAAAGGCTGCTCAGAAAAGAAAACTGCATAACGTCCATTTTCTTGGTGCATGGCAAAGCTCACCACTGAGCAAAAAGATGCCGCTGAAAGTCAAGGAATCCAACAGCGAACAACGGCATCAGTGTTCGGTCAAGAATGAATTGCTCAATTGTCAGCGCTTTCCTCCACAAGAAACAGTGGTGTTATTAACAACCAGCAAAATCCAAACTGGTGACAGTTTTACAATGCAAATTCCAAACATTTCCCATTGATGAACTAACAGAATGAAAATTCTCCAGTCAATTATGTTGATGCGTGTGAGACCACAAAGTTATCTGGAAGAGGAAGCCAGTGGTAACAGAACTTGTCAGCTGCGTTCACTCAGAGGTGGGAGGAACACACCCAGATCTGGCTTTGCACTTTTTTTTTTTCTATTGTACAGACAAGTCATGTTTGGTTTATAGATTAATGTGCACAAGTTCATATGCAACTCTCAAAGCTCTTTCACAAGACTTTCAAAACCAACCAAATAAATGAAACATTCAATGTCAGGAATCACCAAAACAGAGCAAGATGTGCCTGAAATATTCATAGTTCTACATTCATGTTCCATATTCTGATAATTACATGACTGTCATCTGGTCTCATGCCCAGCAGAAAAAAAAGTGAAGGCTGGGTAATGAGATGTGGCAGCAATTGTTCTGCTTGTTTCTAAAACTGGAAAATGTTTTATTAAATTGGAAAAATTGCACAGAAGAGAAAAGGATGTAGATCCTGCAATTAAGGTACTCGAATGCTGTTCCTGAGACATTGTTTCATCTGTGCCTCTATCTCTGCATCTGAGATGTTCAATACACTGTTGGCAGCCTAATTTTTCAGAAGTGGTCAACAATTACGTCCTTTCCACTGTCTTGGCAGATATATTTAGCAGTCTGCACTGTCAGCAGACTTAAAGGGATCTGAACATATGGAGCACTACATAATGCCTTGAACTCCTACTGAACAGCTCTTGAATGCATCACACATCCAAGACTATTGGGTATTTTTTTACTCTACATCGGTGAGTAAACTGATTGCTCCTTCACACAGATTTCTTCAGATTACTGTCAAGATAGATTAAGATTTACAAACCCCTAAATATCCACATGCAGAGTGCCAAAGGAAAGCTTAGAAAAATTAATACCACCATCTTCAGAGCAAAGTCAACTGCTGAATCGAATCCAGATACAAAAGTCACTGGACAAAAGGTAACAGAGTAAGCTGCTCAGGAACACTGTGTCTTAAGTGAGCACTTCACCTGTGAAATAAATACTCATGCACTTCAATATCTAATCGTAAGAGGCAGTTTAAGTAAGAATAAATAAGTAAATGTACATATTTGTGTAGATTACTTAAAGTGTATCTTTCACCTTTTGAGTGTACGCCTTTGAACCTTAACAACTGCTTTTAACTTGTGAAGGCACAACTGACAAACCCTCTCCCTCTCTTTTCTTTAAGAAGAAATAAAAAAAAGACTGAAAGAGTGACTTCACTGAGATATTTCTTCAAAAATCCATAGAGAAATCATTTCTTGTGTTCCTGACATATGCCAGGAATAACTCTGCTTTTCAGAGAGATGCTAATCGGGATTTGATTCTGCCAAGCTGGTAAAACTTACAAAGAATCCCAAAGAATTTTTGAGAGGCCAAAATTGCAAAGATCCCCATGGCACAAGAACAAGCCTTTCTTTTGCAAA
>VZTA01027949.1:199470-225323 GCA_013398855.1 Mohoua ochrocephala | reverse complement strand
AAAAAAAAAAGAAAAAAAAAAAAAGAGGGAAAAGGACTTAAAAATATAACTGCATAGTACCTTTCCTCTTAAGACATCTGAAGGGATAGAAGTGTGCAAAAAATGTAGCAGGAAATAGAAGAGAACATATCAAAGTAAAACAGCTTGTTTATATTGCCTTGGGAAATCACAGGAAATACAGTAAGGTGAGTATAATTGTATCAGAAGTCCTACACAAAGAGAAATGTGATGGAGTAAAAAAGGAGATAGACAGGTACTTAGGGGCAAAGTTAGAAAGAAGGCAAAAACATATTTTATTTGGCAACAGAAAAAAAAAACCTAAGGAAAAGAGGTTCTTCATATGTATCTGAAAACTGAGAGGAAGGAAGCTATTAAACCATTATTTAACTGAAATAAGTGTTAAATCACCAATGGAGTGCAAGACAACAGATTTGAATTACCTCCACAAAGGAAAAAACCTCAGTTAAATTATAGCAAACTATCTAACAAAGTGGGGGAAAACAGATGTTAAGGGGAGTAAGGATTCCTTGAGAGCAATTAGAGGTATTCCTACATTACACAACTGAAGGATTAATTGCATTTAAGTCAGAAGGGGCTTTGCTTCAGAATAGTTTAGGAAGTCAGCAAAGCAAACTAAAGGGAGAGGCAAGCAAGGTCCCAGAAGATGGCAGAAGAGTAAACATAGCAGCAACTTAAAAGAGAGAAGAGGAGGAGAAAGGAGTAATTCTAACAGAGAGATGGCCTAAACACAGTGTAATTAAACTGAACAAGGAAAAATACAGATGCAAAACACCACTTGGAAAGGGTAACCATGAAAATACTACTACGAAGGAAAAGTGATCAATTTTATTCCATGACTACTGCAGAAAAAATTCTCCAAAATTTCCCAGCTTAACTTGCAGTAAAGGAGATTCAGTATGAACATCAGGTGAAAAAAATGAAGAATAAACATCAGAATAGAGAGAAATCCATGTTCCTGGAACCTTTTTAGGAATAGGTTAGACCAGCACTCGACAAGGGTCATGTGAACTCCAGAAGCAGATAAAGGGCAGGACAGAGGAACTCCGGGGAGGGGAAGCGCTCACAGCCAGCACACCAAGGTGACCACACCAGGAGTGCCAAGCACTGCTGAGATTACTGAGGGAACAACACAAGAGCTATCAAATTTGGTTATGACTTAGCAAGACTGGAATCAACAGGGAAAACTAATTAGGGGCAGGCTGTCATTTAGGAGAAGCCTGGGATGGAGAAAGGGAGGTGTGAAGGAGAGGACTGACAACCACAGGCAATTGGTACCTAGCAGGTAACGCCTCTCTGCGTGTCACCACAGCTCAAATGAGGGCAGACAGTGAAGCCTGCTGTCCTGAGTCCCTCACGAGAACCAAAGCTCCTTTCTGCTGTCAGGGGAACTGGGGCTGGGAGGGAGGTTTGCTGCTCTCCCTGGCAAGCAGGAGAACAGCTGGGCAGTGGGACAGAGCATCTGAGCATCACCACGCTGGGCCTTGCTCATCCCCACCTTTTCCTACCACCTTGCCAAGTTCCCTGTCATCCCTGAACTTCCACAGCACTTCTGCAACGCCAAAGGAGCAGAATCGAAGTCCTGTGACTCCATTCACCCTCAACACATAAAAACAATTTCCAGAATATTCTCAGGGACAAAGTGATCTATTTCGTATCTGCCCTGGGAAGCATCACCAAGCTACGGTGCTATACAAAAATGTAATTTGGTTTTGTATTGACCCCGCTGTAATCATTTCAGTGAAATGTCTGGATTATTGCCTACTCCCCTCTACATATGCAACTAAATCCTTTAACACCTGGGATATGATTTCAGCAGCCTTTGAAGGAGATGGGAGAAATGGTAAAACCATGAACTGCAAGACTCCAACATCTGAATGAAATTATATCCACCAAATAAATGTTCACCAGATGAATGATGATCAAAAAGGTGAATTTAATGTAAACACTGACAGCAAGCTTTATGGACTCTGGATTCACCACAAACAATTTCAGAAAACAATGAGAAGTGCAGATGATGAGCACTTAATTTCAGTCTAGAATGTATTTTAAGTGCAAATTTGTTCCATTTACGATGTGGGTCTGAAAAAAATAACCCTTTTCTCAAATACCTAAAAACCTAAAATACACAGCAGTGTCTGAAATGCCCTTAGTCCTGTAATTATTCATCAATTTATTTAATATTACTTTATGTGACTGAAATGTATCTATTTAACTATGCACTGACACTGAAGGGAGTAATCCAAAATCTTCTGGTCATCTTCAAAATAGTAAGGGGGAAAATGCTCAATAATGAGCATTCTTAACAAAGACTGAATGCTTTTGGAAAAAATCCTGCTATATACTTTGCATCTTAATGGAAAGTCTTTGGATGCCTGACCTCATTCCAAACATCTGTGAATGCAACATGCCCTAATATTCTCCATGGGAGTATCTCTAGAGCTCATGCCACTGTTAAAACATCCACTGAGAAGTCAAAAAAAAAGAAAAGTCAGAGCAGCAGACGCTGGAAATTATCTTTTCCAGTCCCCATACAACCATTTTCTCAGAGACTTATGGCCATTGTTACATAAACTCACTCCAGAAATGACACCTAACACTTGCTAGACTACAGATGCAATAAAAAAGCCACACATCTGGTAACTCAGACAATATATTCTGTTTCTATTTGGTATCAAATATTTTTCCCTGTAACAATTTATACTCCCTGTTTTTCATCAGTCATGGTTCTAACAAAAACTGCATTTCATCCTTTTCCTATCAAGCAACTGACACTCGTTAGCTTTCAGTATGATAGCACCTTCTGTGTAAGCATGGGCACCACACCAAAAAAGTAAGTTAATACAGTTTCATGGCATTCAGTTCGAACAATGGAAGTGTTTTACGATCCAGACAGACAGCACTGGATTCTGCACAGCCTGCTGTGGTGGTGATCTATCCCTGCTCAAGAGCTATTGATACAGTCACTGAAATGTGCCATGTAATTCTTCAGTCAGCCCTCAGAAGCCTGATATCAAAATAATGCACCAGTTCATGAAGTATTTTTTGTTATAAAACTTCATAAAGACTTTCATTAATTAGGTTTGTGCAATTCATTAAAATAAAATACAGCTATGGATGACAAGAAAAAGCAGAGTCAAAACTATGCTGCAGAATTATGAAAAACAAAAGAAGCACTGAAGCATACTCGAGCCAATCCCTACCATTTGGCAAAACAACTCAAAACGCTGAAAAATTGTCTCTACTATGCAAAGACAGTAGTTTTTAGGAAAGTGTGAAGAACCACACTGACCCTAATTCAGACCCGAATGTGGTTCCAGATCAGAACAGCATACCAGCACAGAACACAGCACATACAAGGAACCTTGACTACCACTGGGCTCAGGACTGGAGAAGCATGGAAAAAAGAATTGTTCACAAGTTCTTTTATTGCTTATCTACATATTCCTGCACTGCAGGCACAGCTTCTGGCAGAAAGAAAGAGGGAAGATATCAGATTAGTCTCAGCTTCCTCTTGGTGATGCCAAGGGATCACTGATTTCCAGGAAGACAAAGATATAATCACATGACAAATACCGAGAAATGCAATTGCTGTCGAGTCAGACCTAAGCACATTTCCCAGATGCAGAGTCTGACCTGACTCAGAAGAAAACTGGGTACACAGCTGCTCTATGAATCCCTGCTCTGAAACAAAAGCTGGACATGCAGCTGCTGAGGAGAACCAGGGTACCATCTAGAAAGAAACCCCCCACCTTCTGGAAAAGTTAGGAAACCCAAATAGCAAGGTGTTTTGCAGAGCTCTCAGCCCCTGGTCTGTGTGCAGCCAACATGAGCCATATTTCACTAATTACACCCCAAGCAATCACAGGCAACCAAAGAACAGGGAACTTCTACACAACAGAGCAACTGTTCGCAGCTCCAACCCCTCACCACAAAGCTCAAACACAAAGTAAAGGTTTCTAAGTCTGCTACTACATAAACACAACAGATTGCATCCCAGATCCACATAAGCATTGAAGCTGGAACTACAGAGACCCTGGATCCAAAGATGGCCAACTGCCAAAACTTGAGTGTCCCCTGCTGCAGCACTAACTCCTTCATCTTCCTTTTTACTAGATATGGTTAACAAACTTACGGTGGTTTTCCATCCACCTCAGCCATAACTAATCCGGGCATGACTATTTTAAACCAACTCTCATTTATCCATCCCTACCACACAGATTTCTTCTTTAATGAGAACTAGTTGTTGTCTGTAACTCTAGACCACAGAACCAGAGGCTGCACAACGAGAGCTCCCACTGTTAAGTCAGTGATATCAACACCGTGGTGATCACCAAAGCAGTAAAAGTAACTTCACCTAATGTTGATTTCTTTGCTACGTGCACAGCTTTTTAAACCATTTATAGCAACTCACCAAAATTTCTCTTTGTTCTTCAAGATTTTTTAAAAAGTTCGAAAACTCATGAAGTGATGCATCTGTAATACAAAACAATAAAAAAAAGTTTAATCATGTTGCAGGATGGAATGGCAAAATATAGCCACTTACAGTCACTTCTTACCTACCTATGTATCTTTCATCATCTGTCTCTGCATCACCAATGAATTCAAATTTAAAGTCTCTCAGAGAATGGGCAAATTTTCTCTGGGCTGCTGAAAGGTCTGCAAGAACAAAAGCACAGGTTGAAGGGTTAGGCAGTCATTTTAAGTAGGCCAGATCATCTCTCTGTGCCTAGAATAATCAACTTTTACAAGAAACTCTTAACACAGGTCTGCCTAAGGACATTACTGGACATTCAGCATTGTCTCAACCTCCTGTGATAAGCAATTTGACACAGATTTCTTTATGCAAGGCTATATAGTAGAAAGCACATGTGATCATGTGTATAGTATTACATCTATCCTTACACTGCAATTTAGGGCACAGGCCATGTAAGCAGATCTGTAACTACAGAAGTTAAGGGCACAACACTCAGGGTTAGTTGTACCAGTTATCTTGCCCTGCTAACCTAAATTCACTCATATACTCATCAGCATAAATGCACATCTTGGAATTTTCTAGATACTACACATAGATAGCTCCACTAGTGAAACGTTTATACATAAATATACATAAACCAAATACAAAAGAATTGTTGCACTTGAACTAGAAATTCCACGGAGTTAAACTCTGCCAAAAGCTAAGTTAAATGCACAGCATTAAAATTATTTTATATTATAACTGTTTTGCAATAGCTCTAAAACATTTCCAGCAACCCAAATTTTACCCACTAACAATTTGAGGTCAGAGGCTGCACTCTTACATTCCTCAGGAGCAATCAGACTCCATATTCAGTCACAATATCATCGTGATAAACCCTTATTAAATTCATAAAGCTGGAAATAAACAGTCTATACACACTTTTCTGTTGTGCTGGCATGTGCAGGTTGGGAATGTCACAAGTTCTGGAAGGATGCAATTGCTCAGTGGAAGAAAAAAAGGATGCATGTCCTGGTACACCTCTACCCAGTAGTAAAGGTTTTACTCACATTTTTGTTGTCAGCCAAAGTTAAGGACAATTTAAAATATTTAGTTAATCTATAATCTTTTTCTTATCACATGCAGTTCTGAAGGGCTAAGAGCAACTCTTTTAACAGGCCAGCTAAGCATTTTGCTCTTTAATATTAACTGGCACTAAAAGATCACTAGCTTGGGCTTTTTTGTTCTAGTTTTAGCAGGGAAATAATTTGGTTTTGAGTTCTTTCCCTTTGGGTTTGGGGTTTTTTAACCAACAGCAAACAAAAAATCACCCAGTTTTATTATCGGTCCTGCATCCAACGCACGTATTTTATCACATATCACAGTACAACCTCACATACTGAAAGTTCAGTTCAGACACTTAAAAGGTTAAGTCAAATACTCTACAAACAGCAAAACACAGTCTAAAATGGAAAAAAAAAAAAACAGCTTTTTGTTCCTTTCTTTTCACCCATTTCTCATTAGTCCTCTCCTCACCCATTGTGTAACAGAGCTGTTCCCTCCTAAACCTGTGCATGTACCCTCCAACACATGATTCAGCAGGATACAGGGTTGAAATAACAAGGATAAGAAGGTTGAAGGAAGCAGTAACGTAATTCTCATGCGAAAGGAAACACGGGTGTTTTAATTCAAATGTCTTGTGGGCTGAACAGCTGTTCATAAAACAGACAGTGAAAGAAACAAGTTCTGTTGGCTGTGAAAGGCTTAAATACGGAAAATAACAAGGTTCTTAACCATCCAATGTTACGCTCATTTGTGAGCCAGGTCACAACACAAGGCTGAAGAGAGTTTATGGGAGAATGGTTCCAACAACACACACTCTCCCAAACCTATTAAATTTTCTTGAATCCGATAATCCCTTCCCAAAGCCCTGTCATATGAGAGCTAGCCCCACGCTCGAGGAAGGAATTGTTTATTATGCTTTCTCCCACTTGTAGAGGTGAAGCATTCAAATAATGCTGAGCAAGGTACATGTTAAGAGACTCATGCAGCACCACACGCACACAACACCCCATTCCCCTTCACAGACTGAAAAGGTACAATATTAGTGAGCTTATGAGCCTTTCTAGAGTGCTGTCAAACTGCCACCTCTCTTGCGACAGTGACAGCAAACAAAACCTATGCCCACACCCAGATTCTTTCATGGCAAAGTCCAACATCTTCGGGCAGCTTGAGCAGGGGCTGAATTAAAACACTCAGCTTCTCACAGGATCAGAAACCCACATTTATGCATTTCTCATTACTGAATCTGCTCAGAGATTGGAAATTACTGACCCAAGGACTGACTATGTTGTTGGAAGCAGTAACCTTTTAACACGAAGCTAGATTTGCAGAGTTCCTTGTTAAAACCATGAAGACACATTATAATTTTGCAACATATTTCCACAAATAATTTCTGAAGCATTTAAGAACCATTACAGAAAATTTTGAAAACCATCAGGGAGTGTGAGGGAGTGGGGGATTTGGGTCACAGAATGACTTGATGGGTCAAGAAAAGATGCAGATACCTGACTATTGAATCAACACCTGGAAGAAAACAGGGAGAGATTTTCTGATGGGTTTTAAGAACTTGGCACTTTTAACAAAGGTCAGAAGTCACTGGAGCAAAATCAAAACTGAGTATCAAGTAGCAATGGAGGAAAACTTCATCAGAAGGTCAGAGCAAGAATACTGATTTCTTTATTGCTACAGCCCAGGAAAAATTATAAGGATGGTGGCTGGACACACAAAAAGAAAGAAGATAACAGCCTTGTGGTGGATTTTCTTGCCACCCCTGACAAACCATAGCCAGAGTGAGACATCTGAGACCACCTGCAGTCAAACCTTCCACTGTGGGACAAACAGAATGGAAATGCTCTGATAAATTCCACATGTCCTACAGTACACACACAGAAGCTCACCTAATTACAAGCATTTATAAAAACAAACTAGATGCTGATATCATTGCAAGTACTATAGTCTCTGACTATTGTGCTATTGTTTAAATACTGAGCATTGTTGCTTAAGTTAGAAATTTCATAAATGTAACTTGGCTTTCTTCCACGATGTGTCAGAAGACCTTTACTACAGCAAAATCATTTGTCTGGCACTGACAGATACATCCCAGTATTGTTCCACAGCAGCACGAGAGCCTGCAAGACCAGTATGTGCTATATGGCCGACGGTAAACCCGTTTGGATTCCAGCTACACACGCTAGAATAAGACAGCCCTTGAGTACAATTATGAACCAAACAGCGTGACCAGCTACTCTGGTTATGCGAATAATGCTGTGGCCCACTGAAGAGTAACTATTTTATTCCCTTTCATCTCCACATTTTACAAAGTAACACCAAACTGAAAGATAAAGGAAGCAGTAATAGGGTCGTCGCTTGTTACAAGCTGCTGTTATCATTGAAAGGGAGGAACAGGGCATTCAAGATCAAAGAGTGCTTTAAATACCAACCAAACGCTAACGCTGCCGAATACAATGGAATCCTGGCAAACCCATAAGGCAAAGTCATTTCAAAGATTCACCTTCTAAAACACTAAAAGAAACTAAGCGTCTGCTACATGTTTTGACCAAAAGTCTGAAGACATTTCCAAGGAGAGAAGGGAGAGCCACAAGGACACCAGGGCTTTTAATTTTCTCTTCAGCATTGTTCATATCAGTACACCGTAGTTCTTTCATGTTTGGATGCAACTATTTAAAAATACAGCAAAAGAGACAGGAGCAGCTGCCTGCTCCCTCACTTTGCTCTGAAACACTTTGGTAACAAGTGCTCCAGTGAGTCTGTACGGTGCCAGATGCACTGCCAGTGCCCCACACAAACATCTCGATATTTTTCGCATTTGGATTTGAAAGAAAATACTTTCGTTCCTTATCTGAGGTGAGCTGAGCCAACACCACACCATCAGTTGCTGGGTGGTGGCCAAGCCTCACTTAACAGCACCAGAATCCAATGATTCCCTTTAAGATCAGTACTAATCTCAGTGCTAGCCACACAAACTAAAGGCCTTGCACAAAGCCAGAGAATATTGCTTCCTAAGGCTATTCTGGGTCTCTTTGGGAAGGGAGAGGAATTACACCCTTTTGTAAGAGTGCTAATGTTTTTCTACAACAATATACCCATATCTGCATCAAGCTTTTAAGAAGAACTGGAATTACATCACCATTCCTCATCTGTAACTACAAATTTCACTGACTCTTAACAGATATACTCCAAGAATGCCAGATTTCTAGCAGCTTTATTTAACATGGATTAAAACTGCTCTGGCTTCGTTGCACAACATCCTTCCCCAAAAAGCTAAAAAAGGTTAACAAACACATAGATTCAACTATCAAGCTCATCTTCAAGCTACTTTAAGGACTAATATTACACTTCTCAAGGTATTTTCTTTGCAGTGGGCCAAGATCAGGCAAGCCACACACCATCGTGAAACAGGCAAAAACAAGCTGAGCCAAAGTTGGCCTCTCCCCTCTTCTTCCCAGGCATCAATCTCCTCGCAAGAGCCAACAAAGCAGCTTCAGAGGAACAGAGCACTTAAAATAGTTTGTCCAAGAGCTGCAGAACGGACTCGTATGACGTTTTATACAAAAAAATGCACCATCTCAACACTTTAAAAGCAACTCTGTGTTCCTCTTCTGTGTCCCCTTTCGCAAGGTGAACAATGAATCCAATATAATCCATGACACTGAGAACATGAACAGGATTTAGTCACCTTTAGTAAGGTGGATAAACAGGATTTACTTAGTAACTTAGCAGATGCAAGCCAGGTGGCAGAATTCCTAAGAGCAGTACACATACCAACTCCCTAAAACCAAATAAACTTTTACTACTCATTTTTATCTGATAAATATATTGGAAGAGCCATCAAAACAAGAACATTTACAATGAAGCTAAAACGCAAAGTTACTCATTCCCATGCAAAACCTGAATGGAAATCAAGTTCAAGGTCTAAGAGGTTTACTGGCGTCCCATTTTAATCATGTCACATCATCTATGGCAGCTCACAAGTTTCTGAAAGCTTAGCAAATTTGGCTAGGGGGACTAAAAATCAAAGTATTGCCAAGACTTGCCAAGTGGCTCAGCTTCCCTTCCCCCTGCCTCCCCTGCATAATACAGCGCATTTGGTCCATCCCACACCTTTAAAACAAATAAGGAAAACCTCAGCCTCTCACCACTTCAGTTTAATCCAACTAGCATCCTGCTCCTGCTGGCCCAAAGGCACCTCTCCTGCTGTCGACAGCTTCACACCCTCCTCATTCATATGCTCAGGTCTGAGGCAACTTTGTGCCAAAGTAACAAATTGGTTTATTATTTTGGAAAAACCCTCCAAAATTTTTCCAGGTACATCATGGAGAGTTTAAATTTTCGAAATACAACAAAAAAGAGGAATGGCAGCAGCAGTGTTTTGGGAAAAGTCTTTCAAATTTTAGCATGGAAAGGGTTTCTGCAAGTGTAAAAAAAAAAAATAGCCACATGAAATCAAACACTTTGCATCAAACAGAAAAAAGGAAATTACAAGAGTAAAATGAAAAACAAACAACTCTAAGGTAATTTATATGTAAATACAAGAGATCAATAAGAATTTCAGCAATCTTAATCACTAATAGAATTTTCTTCTTAACTTGACATAAGAACCAATGCCATTCTTCTACTACACTAAAGTCCAAATTTTGTCATGGCTCTCCCAACTAATGACAACCTAGAAGCCAAAAAACCAAAAACATGTCTTTAGTGTTCAATCTAATAAAAAGAGAACAACTAATATTGGGGCAATGAATACCATTCTTCCAAACAGTACCTCTGTTAGGAGCTTACTGGTCCCAAATGTTTCTTCCACAGCGTTGGACATTCCCTATGACCAGTTTTACTGCATGCTGGGGTCATTAATTGTGGTATAATTCTGGGATGAGTAAAACCAGGCTATTTAGTCTGAACAAGTCACATGTAAGTAGCACAAAAGACACATTCTAACCTCCCCACTTCTTAAAAGAGAGAATCCAATTCTTGCAAGATTTCTACTTCATAGGTTACTTCCATGGTATTTTATGATTTTCCTTCTTTCAAATGCATAATCCCATGGTCTAAACACCATTATTCCCCATACCAACCAAAACAGGCAGGTCCAGAAAGCTTTCAAATGTCAGCAGAGTAGACTCATTTTAGAGTAGACTCATTTTTTTCATAAATATGCAAAATTGTTTAGATGTCATAACCTCCAACCATTGTTTTCTCCTATAGAAAGTATGCAGCACAATCATATAAAATGCATATCATCTTATCTGCCTTCTCTAGTTCTACAACTTTTATCAGTGAAAGCAGACTGGACTCCTCTTTCCACCCTTACAAATTACATGGGTGCAAACTCCATTTTCCTCCACACCAAGAAACATGTAATTAACATGTTAATTACCATATGTGAAATAAAGTAGCATCTTATAAGAGTATGGGAAAAGTGCCAAGTGCTGTTGGTGTTGTCCCTGGGCTGCACCACACCTTCTTGGGCTCTGGTTATTTGCCTTTTTAGCTGGATCTTTGAAATCTGCCAGCAGCCCTACTCCACCCTGCCAAAGGCATTTTCCTCTTTGCCTCACAGGCATTAGGCAAAAAAGCCCGTTTAGCATCTCAGGAGTGATTAAAGCTCTCCTAAAGCATCTCCAACAGCTCTTCCAAGAAAGTGCCCCCACCCCTCTGCCAGCTCAGACAGTGACCACATCTTTCAGTTCTGCTTTTCAGGAACACAGCATAAGAAACCAAATTATGAAACCAAAAGAGAAGCTCCATTCCTGGTCCTACAACCCTGCTGATAAATTCATCACTTCTGCGATGGAGAAATAGTCCTGCAACCATCCTGACATAAGACCTGTATCCCAAAGGCTCTGCTGAAGGGTCTTGCAACTCTGATGGAAGTTCCTGTGGAGCCCCACAAAGATAACCTGTCTTCAAAGGAATCAGAACAGTCCTCCTGATCCTTACAAACTCTGTGTCTCTTACGATGAAATAGAACAAAAGAAATAATAAATTATAAAGCAAGGACTAAGGAAAAACAAATTTGCAATGCAGAAAACTATGAGGGCATTCCACCACATTCACACGGCTCCCAGAGACAAAAACCAGCAGTTCAGGATTTGCTGCAAATGTTTCCCTTTGCCCTACTGCACCAAATGAGAGCAAGAGGGACACCACTGTTCTATACAAAAGTCTTCCCAAAAGCAGACTCTTCATCAATCCAGAAGCAACGTTGGAATACACAATATCAAATACTTGTACAATCAAAGCTTTGCCTGGAAAAGCTTCCTACAACATCTGCAGCTCTTCAACTTGCACAGACCTGGGAATTGTCTTCCAAAAGTGACTCCATTAGAAAACATGAGATGAAAAAATTCCTTTTCAGAGATCAGGATTTTACTATTGCTAATGTAAAGGTGTATGAATTCAGAAGGTGAGATTACACTGCTAGTAACAAATTTTGAAGCAGAAATTTTAAAATGACAGCATTTATAAGACAGCTCTGATCACTAAATAGATCACAGATGTCCAGATGTTTTATTCTTCCATTAAAATTCTTGTAAAACACCACAGATTTGAGGGCCTTCATGCATTTCTGCTGTTCAGTAGCAAGTAAATCAGAAGACCATAATGTTTAAGGATGAAAAATTGTGCCAGTTAACTGAAAACATTCTCAACTGGGAGACTTTGTGAGAGAAATAAAGTACTCACAGGAAAAAGTGTGTTTATTTTAGAGATACTTATCCAACATCAGCATTCTGAATGTTTAAATTCTGGAGCATTGCTTTCATTCCCAGACTTATTTCCCAGACAATAACTATAATGTTTACATAAAAATGAATATATTGTGTTGAAATACTCTTTTGATAGCAAAAGAAGAGTAACAATTCACTGTTGGTCAGAGGCTAAACTTCGCCATTTGTAAAAGAGATTGTGGTTGGGGAACAACTCCACATAATCAAATCTACACTGTGAATACTGGCAATGAAGCATTAACCCCTTACAATTCATCTTAAATGAAATTATCTGAGAATCCAAAGCACTTTTCCAAATCCAAATAACTGACAGGACATGTCTACTTTCTTCAGTCAGCTGTATTTGCTCACGGCAGTCAAGTCAAGTTGTGACATCAACCCAGCAGAGGTCCTGACCCACCAGCAAGGCACAGAGATTTCCTCCTTCCAAGAAACAGGACTGACTTCATTACTTGAAGTCTCTTGTCGTAGAAAGCACACATGTGACCAAAACTTCATCTCTTTGGGAAAGCTGGAAGGGAAGCACAGCTCAGGCTGTGGAAGGGCACAGCAAACACACCAGCTTGCAGGTTTTTCACATGCTACATCTGCTGCCACTGGGCAGGAACATCATCCCAGAGAGTTCACATCCAATAAATATTTCCAGCAAGACTTTTTCTTGCAGAAATGTCAATATTAAACATGAAATACCTTTGCAGGAAAAAACATCATTCACAATGTTTTCTCCCTCTAAAATGGCAGATACCTCAAAACTCTGTCACTTGTATGGAATTACTACCTAAATATTTGCATATGTGAAGAAAAACCCACAAGGAGATCAAACTTGCAAGATATTGTGATTTCTCCACAAGAAAACATGTCCAAACAAGCATCCAGCAAAAGTGCACACCTATAATTAGGGTGTTATATGAAATGGCTACCACATACTTCACCATCAGTAAGCCCATAAAAGGCTCAGAAAATAAAGTTACATTTTCACCAATTCCTCTGCTCATGAGTCATGACCACTAAGCCAAATTCTTCCAGTAGGCAAAGACCTTAGACAGCACAGCTTTATTTTCCCAAGGGCAACAGGATTCAAGTGGGAGAGCACAGAGGAAAACACAATGAGAAATCAGATAAATGAGCAGCTGAGATCTGTAATTCAACACATAATGACCAAGTGCCCAATCCTTGGGCTACTTACTTATTAAAAGTTGGATCTTTAGCATCAAGAAAGACAGAATGACCATGACAGGCCCTCAAAGATGGAAGAGTTCAAGAATAACCTTGCTGCAGCTTGACACAGAAGTGAAATGAATCCAAGTTTTGACAGAGAAAACAGCTGGCAGCAACTGTGGTGCAGAGGACAGCCTGTACTTATGTCATATACAGTTGCCAGAAAAAGCAGTTGACAGCATAGCAATGGGTAACTTAAATAGATACTCAAATTTTTAAAAAAAGTTTTATTCCACACCTTTCCAAAACTGTCAAATTGGGACTTTAAGTGCAAAGTGACATAACAGTTGTGAGTCAAAAAAAACTTTTCTGACACTCTCATATGAGCTGTTTCTGACTAAAACGAATTAAAACTGAAGCTTCTAATTAGGTCAGACCAAAGCTTTATATGAACACCACAGAATATTTCACCATCCTTATTGTGAATACAAGATTCCTTTAAATAAATAAAAATTGCACAAAGCACTGAAATACATGAAATTTTTAAGTAAAGGATGAGTTTTACACTCCCCTTTCTCCGCTCTCACTGTTGCTCTTCTAAAAATTAGAGAAAGCCCAGATGTTCCAGCATCATTTCACCTGCCAGCTTCTCCAATCATTGCAATTTATTTGCCTGGGCAAAAGAAGAAAGGTCGTTTATGCCACCAATAACTGCTAAGAGAGCTCACCAGGAAATACTGCTTTAAATAGTCAACCACGTAGTGTGGTACATGCCAAAAGAGAAACTTCACTCATCCTTGGTCTGGACAGCTGCGTAATAGTTGGACTCTGTGTGCAAAGAAATCCTATAATTCCTCTGACAGTTTCAGATTAGAAATTTTACAAGAGGCCAATGAATCAAATGTAGGCTAATAACGTGCATTTCAAAAGGGACACGCTGTAAAACTCACTGACTCTGACTGGGAAAAAACTTTTGACCTTAAAGCTTCTGGCACACGAGCGTGTGAAAGCCTCACTGCTTTGGGAATTCAGCACATTTCTTCAATATGAGTTTCCAACCTAGACATCACTGGCAATTGGTTCCTGAATCAAAGATCACTAAATGATCAAATAACAAAATAATTGATCAAAAGCAATTAAGGATAGGCAAGAGCAACCACCATATCCTCATGAGAAGTGCAAGGCATGAAAGAAACATCTTGCAATCCTACGCAGAAGGGAACAAAAAATGTTTTAGCCTTCTAATGCAATTCCATATTTCATTCTGTTTTCAAACAAAAAGGACACTTACAGTGTATAACACAGAAAGAATCTTTTTTATATTATTTACATCCTTTATGCTTTGACACAAGAATTAGCTTAAATATACTATTATGCTTTTGGGGTAAAGCCGAGCTGGTTTTGTTTCTAAACAAGGATAACATGTAAAATTTCTGAGTGAAAGCACAAGCCTTTTTGATTTAAGTAACTTTTTGATTTTTCCTTCACTTAACTCTTCCAGCTGCATTACTATGCATTGTGCATTTCTGCTGTAAGACGTTCTCACAAGAGAGTAGATAAAGCAGATAAAGTAGATAAAGTTTCTTGCCTAAGACAAGCAATACCATGAAAGGATTCACAACTTCCCTTAGAAACTCCTGTGTGCATTTCCTGCAGTGGAAGTGACTATTCTCCCCACTCGGGTGATACGAGGAACATTTTCTATGTTCAGAGTAGGAATACTGAAGTTCAGGACTTGTTTCAAGCATGTTTGAGTTTCATTGGTGGAAGCTGAGGGAAAAAGAGTGAGCCAGCATTTCCAAATAGAAAGGTGTTTTCTAAAGTGTTTGGATTTTTGAAGTATCCATTGCCATTTCTGGAGTTGAGGCATTACTAAGCTTGGGAAAATTTGTTTATAAAACAGGAAGTAATGATTTTTCCTTTGTCTCTCTTCCCTGAACCCACCAACAACAGTTCATATTCAAATACTGTCCCTGCTTATCATCAGCTTAAGGATCCACAACCCTGCCCTGGTAGCCCAGATACACTGAACGTACTTGTAACTTTAACTGCACGGGAGAACAAGTGAGAAGCAGACCAAAGCGGAGCAGAAGACTAAAGCAACCCACGACTGCCAACAAATGCTGTCAATTTAATAATCTAGACATGGGTTCCCTTCTCTAGAACAAGACAAAATAAAGGAAAAAAAACCCAAAACATTTTGCCAGCCTAGCAGCTAAAACGAGAATCTGCTTGGACTGTGACAGTCTGTGTTACAGAGTCATTGAATCACTTTGGTTGAAAAAGACCCTTAAAGATTGAGTCCAACCAAAACCTAACACTTCCCAGCGCACCACTCAACAGGTTCCTGAGTGCCAAATCTACACATCTTTTAAATACCTCCAGGGATGGTAACTCCACCGCTTCCCTGGGTAGCCTGTTCCAATGTTTGACAATCCTCTGAGTGAAGAAGTTTTTCCTAATATCCAATCTAACCCTTCCCTGGTTCAACCTGAGGCAGTTTCCTCTTGTCCTGTTGTTTGTTCCTTGGGAGAAGAGACCAATCCCTACCTGGCTACGACCTCCTTCTAGGGAGTTATAAAAAGGGAAAAGGTCTCTCCTGAGCCTCCTTTTCTCCAGGCTAAACACCCCCAGCTCCCTCAGCTGCTCCTCATCAGACCTGTGCTCCAGACCCTTCCCCAGCTCCTTCTCTGGAGACGCTCCAGCACCTCAACGTCCTTCTTGTCAGGAGGGGCCCCAAAATGAACACAGGATGCAAGGTGCAGCCTCACCAGTGCCGAGCACAGGGGACAATCACTGCCCTGGTCCCTGCTGGCCACACTATTGCTGATCCAGGCCAAGATGCCACTGGCCTTCTTGGTCACCTGGGCACACTGTTAAATGTACTGTACTCACAGAAGAACCCCAAATTCCAAATCTGGGGAATGATAAATATATCAAATTATTTATACAAATACAGGATGATAAATTACACAACAATCTGAAGGAAAAGCTTCAGCTTTCAGCAGTGAGTGCACTGCATCTGTACAGTCCAGGGAAGGGACATGTCACCTACCTACACTGAACTGTTCTGTGGGGACAAACCCCACTGTGCCTGCACTCCAGCTGGACTGGCTTTATAGCTCAGCTTCAGCACTCCCTGGGACAAACTGTCCTGCCTGCTCACAGAACTCGAAATGCACACGCCTCTTATATCTGATTATTTATTCATAGATCAAGCTTGGAAGCAAGCAGAAAACAACTGAGATGATGGAAGAAATGGAAGTATTTAAATAATAACAAACACCAAACAAAACAAAAATTTGAAAAAGGCACCACATGTGAATTATCATGACAACTCCAGGGTATAATTGCTTGACCAGGTCTAGATTGTATCAGACTTATAAGGAAGACTAAGCAGTTGTCCTCTCTTTGTCCCACCCTCTACCATAACACACATAAAAAAAAAAAAAAGAAAAAATTGAAAATATTAGCAGCCAAAATAATCATTCAGCTTACCCAACTGCCATGTGGTTAAGTTTATATATTTAGAGTACAAATAAACAAGAAAGCAATTTGCTTGGCTGACATTTCAGTGAAAAAGGCTCTTTTGTAAACTGTCTTAAAAATAATAACCAGTTTCTAACAGTTTTCTGTGGATTGCACTAAAGAGGTGGTGCTTAAATACTCTCTGATCTCTTGTTTGAAGCAAAAGAAGGGACTCAGTCTCAAGTGACCAAGTCTGTGTCTTTCAAAACAGAAGGTGACAAGACAGCTACACAGAAAATACTGATCTCTGAGGAAAAAAAATCATAGGCTGTTAAGGGAAAATATGCACTTAAGTTTGTTTCTTAAAAATATTTCTCCAGGACATCACAGGCCTTTAGAAAAGTAAACGTTTTGTTTATTAAAAATAAACTAGGAATTACTCTGGACCCTTTCTCCTTTTTCAAAGCACTCTAACAGGAATGGTCACAGAGGAAAAGTAGGATATATATTCATATATTCCTGAAAGCATGTAAAAGTACATTAGGAAGGCTGGGCAATATTGCTACAGAGTTATTTATAAAAATTAAANAAATTTTATTTATTTTTCTTAGTCCTCTCCCTTCTCTTTGATCTTTTCCTTTAAGAAAACAAAGCTGTGTCTTCCCTAATGCAACACCCTTTGCTTTCTTGTAAGTTTTAGATTAGATGTATTCCAGCTGCAAAACAGAAACCTTTAACAAATACTTACCAAAACAAACAAATTAACTATGAGGTAAGAGTCACTCGAGCAGTGAAGAACACCCTAAAAGTAACCTAAGTAATAAAATTGAACCCTACATTTCAATAGATATGGGAGTGGCAGAGTTGTTAGACAATGTAACATACATGTTTCTCAAAATTACACCTTTCCATCTGGCTCTTTCAGCAGTCTCTTTCTTCCCATACTCAAGGGAAAAAGAAAACCTACCACTCAGGCTAATATGAAAGAGGCACAGGCTTTCAAAGTCATAAGCTGAAAGGAAGAGAGGGAAAGAGAGACTGATCACCAGTACAGGGATTACTCAGCTAAGTCAGTCACAGGACAGCACAGGTTTTACCTACAATGCAGTATTTCCCCCTCCTTAATCACCTAAAATAGTATTAAAAGAGACATATGTCAAAAGCATCTTGTTCTAGAGAACTGAAATAATTGTATTCTCCTCCTTTCCTCCCTTAGAAATATTAAAATCTAAGAAAAAGCATTACAAGAACTACTTGAACAAGTTCTGTAGCTAGGGGAACAGCAACAGTAGCACCAGACATAAAAGTGTCCCCTCAGGTTTTGGTCTCCAGTCTCACCACAACCACGCTCAGTCTTGCTCAGCTATAGAGATTTAAACCCCCCTGGCCTTTCCAAGTGCCACTGTAATCTAAACACGGTTATTTTAAACACACACCTGAGAGAGACACACGCTGATACACAGCTACACAGTTATTCTGGCTGGACATCCAGCCATGCTTTCCACATCAAAAACAAAGCCCAAAAGGAACAACAAACTCAAAAAAAAAAAATCCATCAGGAGAGCAAACGTTTCACAGTCGGACTCCTCAATGCAAGATAACCGTCTATTAGCATACTTGAAAAGTCTGTTCTTTCTCCTGAAGAACCACCAGGAATGATCGCAGTATCCTTGGATCCAGCTACAACTCATGGCAGGCTCCTCAACTGGCAAAGCCTGGTCCTGAAATTCTGCTACTATTTCCCACAGGTAGTTTCATATGGTTAAGTAGAAGAATCCATGGAGAAGATCTTTTTAGCTTTGGGAACAGTTTACTTTGTGCATTTGGAGCACCACCTTTATGAGAAAACTTCCAAGCACCTGAAATGACAGCCATACAAGGTTGTTGCAGAGCAGTAACAGATACCCTGACATGCCAAATTCAGTCCTGCAACAACAGCATGCTCAAGAGCCACTCAACACACAAGTATTTAAAAAGCAAACATAATTAGAGGAGTATTGTGAAGCAGTTATCACATGGCAAGCTTCTGAAAGGCTGTCAGTAGTCTTCTGATTAAAGAGAAGAGCCTGTCACAAGACAAAGCAAGTATACTTTCATTTGCTCAAACCTTATTTTGGATAATTCACAGCTCATTTGCCACACAGACCAGAAGGAAGGAGTCAGGAATCCCAGTCTTGTATCTCACTTGGGCTGCATTGCTGCTTTGTAATTGTAGGACTACACTATCAATGAAATGTCCACCAAAAAAAACCCCAAACCATAAAAGTCAATAAAACCTCTCTACACCAAAGGAGCTGGCCTCATTCAATCTACCACGTGTGAAAATAAGGCAGCAAAATACTGGAAACCCTAAAATGCCCAGTGAATGCATTTGCCAATGACAGCAGGAAAAAATATTCGCTGATTTCTGTAGGACACAGGGGATTCTGAATGAGTCCTAGTGATGTAAATCAGAACAGTTTCTAACAATCCTGGTCCGTGGCAGACTGCACAGAAAAATGGTCCACACATGGTTCTCAGAACTACAGTGAACAACCTAATGTATTGTAGTGGCACCAGCAACTACCCCACCAGATCACATCATATAAACACAACATTTTTATGCTGGGTTAAGTGAAATAAGTATTGAAGACAAAGTGTCAGTTCAAATCTTCATGCTTTTTCTTCTGCTCCTCACAAACAGGAGCAGAAATCCTCACAAAATCCTCTTTAGGATTGTTGCAAAACTCTGCAAGATGTGTGAAGGATCCCATGGCCACCTAAGGCGTATGCCTTAAATTTCGTCCTTAATCTCATTTTCTAGTCCCAGTTAGCACCAAAAGATAATTCCTACTCTAAAAGTTCCTCAATGCATTTCTTCCCCTCATTTACTAACATTTCTTCTCATGTCCAGGGTTTGTAATAAAATTATTGCTGAAGCAAGGGAAGAGAAATCCCATTTTAACACATTAGCTGTGATATTTCAAACTAAATTGGTTTCTTAAGCATTAGGCTCTACATTCAGGAGTCAAAAATCAGACTACCATTTTCTGCTCTGCCCATTTAAACCAGCACTTGGCTGTGATTTACAGGAACAAGATACAAGCACACTACAAATTCAGTGAGAAGCAGGTGTTCAAGGTCTAGGCTGTTTCAACCTGTTCCATTGCTGTTATGTGCAGCACAGAACAGTATCAAGAGCCACAGCAATCAGACAATTCACACCTTCCAGACTCTGGGGAGGGAGGGAGAGGCAGATGAAGCAGCTCAGTGGTGCTCAGCAGCACAGGCCAGACCACACATTCAGCCACAGTCGGTTTGTACTTCCTCCATCTATCACCACGATTAAGGACTACCTGCATGTTAAAAACATTACAGTATCACGGCAGTATTGTTCCTTACTGTCCCAAACAGATAAAGGCCACGCTGGCACGAAAATCTCAGACAGGATCAGTCAGAAGCTACGTGACAAAGAACATTAAGCCTTTAAAGATGATTAGCTTCAGCAAGTAAGGCTGCTGTATTTTTGAATTGGCACTTTCAGTCACAATTCACCCTGATGCTAAAGCTTTAGGGCTGTATGCCTACCCTATGTTTGTGACACTCCACCTGCAGTCCCCCGGACCTCTCGTAACCTGCAAAACCCATTAGATGTGGTTCAGTTGCAACTCCTCCACCTTTCTATCCAAAAGACCGAAGTCCATGAGAAACTTTGAGGGGTGACAGCAGCCAAAACAAATGTGGGGAGGTTTTCTGAGCGGTTGCATATGGAACAAACTCCACAGGAAAAAAAAAAAAAAAAAACCAGCATGTGCAGACCTGTAAGTGCCACTTCATCTTATGACAGAGGCATTTTGCAATGCTAATTCAAGAGCAGGAATGCCCAACTAAGAGAAATGCAACAGACTCACTGACTTTTATTTACCTTTCTTCTTATTAACTGAGAGACAGATGAGAAAATCCACAAAATCCACATGACTGAGAAGAGATATCAAGGATCTTTGCTGGTCAACAGTAAAACTTCCCATACCACCATTACAACTCCAGCTCTCCTGGAGTAACAGATCTACTGAGAAAAAGGACTGTAAATCATTGTATTGGTTTGGTTTTTTACCAAATTGTTCTACCAGTGTCAGCATACTTGCAGCCATAGCAGAAATAATTAGTAGCATGCATAGCTAAGACACAGATACTTTGTTTACAGATCGCTTACATGTCTGCAAGCATTTCCCAGTTATCCACAAAGGGAGTCAGGACAAAAGCCTTTCACTGAATAGAAAAACTAGTCCTATCTGTTTGGACTACCTGAAGAAATTTCAAATTTAATACTGGGGGAATAGAGAAGAATAAAGAAAATGAAGGCAGGACACAGGCACAAATTTGGAGAGTAGTGGCCTGACTCCACATGCAGATGGCTAATTTTAATGATATATAAAAATGTACTGCTGGATACACAGAGTAGTCTATTCACAATATAAACATGTTCAAATCAGGCCTTTAAGACCAAATTGAAACAATCAATTAGTAAATTCACATTTTCCAATTCGGTAATCCCTTTGTTTCATTACACACACTAGAGTATTGTGATAAATTACACTTTATGCTACTATCACAGCATTATATTTCATAGAATCATAGAATGATTTGGGTTGGATGGGACCTTAAAGATCATCCAGTTCCAAACCCCTTCCATGGGCAGGGACACTTGCCACTAGACCAGGTTGCTCAGAGCTCCATCCAGCCTGGCACTGAACATTTAGAGGGATGGGGCATCCAAAATTTCTCTAGGAAACCTGTTCCAGTGCCTCACCACCCTCACAGTAAAGAATTCTTTTCTAAAATCTAATCTAAACCTACTGTCTCTCCATTTGAAGCCATTCCCCCTCGTCCTGTCACTACATGCCCTTGTAAATAGTCTCTCTCCATCTTTCTCATCAGCTCCCTTCAGGTACTGGAAGGCTGCAATTAGGTCACCCCGAAGCCATCACTCTTCCAGGCTGAATAACCCCAATTCTCTCAGCCTTTCCTCATAGGAAAAGTGCTCCATCTCTCTGATCATCTTGGTCTCCTCCTCCTCTGGACTCACTCCAACAGGTCCATGTCCTTCCTGTGCTGGGGACCCCAGAGATGGATGCAGCACCACAGCAGAGCAGAGGGGCAGAATCCCCTCCCTCACCTGCTGCCCACGCTGCTTTGGATGCCCAAGATACTCCAGTCATAAGCACACAGCCCAACAAAGTGCCTGTGACCCAAAGAAATGAAACTTTATTTTTCCCCCTTATTTTCATGCCACTGGAAGATGCCACCTAACCATGATACAAACGTGAGAACCACTTACACAAGGCATCCAGAAGTTTAATGCAGAGTTGCACTGAACAGCATCTTGAACTACGCTTGCACCACAAAACATCAAAGGCCACGTAGCTCCTCCCCACCTTCCTCCACCAGTTCATTCAGCTGAAAGCAGCCCAGCAGCTCAGAAGAGCAGAACACAAAACTCCAGGCAGACCCCTTGCTTCCACATTATGAAGTAACAGGAAATACACCTCCTCTCCCACAGCCAGTTTCCACTTCAGAAACAAACACTGATAACCTGTACTTTCATTAACTGCTGTCATGTTGATCCTGGAGCATTTAACATATCCAAAAGCCAGAACGAAGTTCAAACCAGGATGATAACCCCTACACACGTGACTGCTGGGTGTTTGAGCTGGAAAAAGGTCAACACACAGACAACACTCTGCCCTGGTTCCCCAAGTATTTCCAAAAGCAGATCAGGGAAAACATAATAGTACATTTAGTGCAAACAAAAAAAAAAAAAAAAAAACAGAGGCAGCTGGAGACACAGAATTCACTTCCCAAAGAGCAGAAATACATGCAGAAGAGCAGTTAGCATCTAAAGCAAATATTTTGTAAGGCATCTCAAAGTCTTTGTATCCATCACTTCCAACCTTGCAAGTAATGTTAGATGATGATGTGGGAAACAGATTTTTAAAAGCCCAAAAGAACAATATTTGCTTTTTCTTTTTTTCTTTTTGAAACACCAACTGAGACACTATTTTGGGACATAAAGCACATACACGTAATGCCAGTGGGACTTATTTACCAAGGAGGACTGTGTATTAGAACCAGTGAGCTGGTAATTTGACCAAAATGCACGTTCAACAGACATCACTGAAATCCCTGATCAGTGGCAGCACTACCTTTACTTCTGCTATCCCTCCATGTGCAAATGTAATTCCACAACTAAATGTGGGACCAAGATGCAAACACCCATCGCTGGGCTTGTGCAAATCCTGCATCCATGGGGAAAGGACCACCAAGGACACACAACACACAAGGAGGAAGCACCTCACACATCACACTCATCCTTTTAAGAACCACAGGGGCAAACTGATTGGCAGTATTGCGAGGAAAACTGGATTCAAACATGAAGCAAGTCTGACCTGTTGCTGGCTAAAGACAAATCACGAACCTACAGCAAGACACAAAATGTGACTCTGATGATATAATTTACAGCAGCTCAGCAGCTGGCAATGCCACACACATCCATGTTCTCTGCACACACCACATGGCTGAGAGTTCCTTGGCAGGCTGCAGCCTGGCCGCAGCACTGGGAACACACCTTCTTCCCAAAACAAATTGGCATCTGCATGTTAGCAAACTCCCAGCTGCAAACTACCTGCCTAGCTTCATACACCTGCCACTGTTCAAGCATCCCAAGCTCAAAACAGCTGTGGTTAGGCAGGAATTCTGAAGGAGCAGAATGATTTCACATTAGAGAAATGCCCTGAGAAAATAAACAAATAAATAAATAAACAAAACTCATGCATGTCTGCCAATACTCAAGTTGTCATAAATTGCGTTTAAAAGTAGAAATAAATATATTGAATTAGGAAAACTGGCTTCATGCACAAAACAATAGAAACTGGCTCAAGAGACTTTGTTTCATGTTCCAGCCCTTGAATAGACTGATAAAGTCACTGACTCATGCTGTGCCCCAGCTATTACACAGGAAGGTACCTCAGCCTCTTATCAGCAGGATAAAATCTATTACTAAACAATACACTCAGCTATTCAGGTCACTACATCTTACTCTCACCACTTCTGCTACGGGTGCACTGGTAATGAAACAGGGTGCAGCTATCTCACTAGAACACCTATGAACCTTAGATGCTTGTGTTTTAAAACAGTGGGCAGAACTTGTACTGTTTGTATGTAAAAGGGAGCATTAGTTATTCTTCAGGAAAAAAAGATGCATAAACCCACCATTAAAACCTTTGAAAAGACATCTGTATAATGAAAAAAATAGCACTCTTGGACTTGAAGAATCTGTCTTATCAGGCAAATCAGTCTACAGGCACTGGCATAATCCCAACACAACCTGAAGATGGAATTATAACAAATATTTAATCAGATCTTCCACTATAAGAATAGATAGCCACTATAAATCTTTACCTATGCTGTACAGAGTCATCAAGGTTAAGAAGCAGTAGCTTCAACTACATACAAAGTTTGTACCCTCATCACTAGTTTTCACTCTTTTTAAATGTTGAATGAACCAAACATAACCTCAGAGTACATCAAGTGTCTTCATGAAGAATTTTGTTTCATTTCTTGGCTGTATTTCACAATAATGTTTGAAATTTTTTTTTGAAGTTCCCTAATACTACAGCAGAACAAAAAGGGATGATGCTGCAACTTCACACTTGCAAGTAATGTTAGACAAATGCTGTAATTTATAGTGAAGGTCCACTGCAAGCTAATTGTCAACAAGTTGGGGGTTTATTATCCAGATCACCAGATCCATATCTGACCTAGATCACAAGCAACTAGGATGAAGTTTAATCCTCTAGCTGCCAAATTCTTCCTCATGCTATGAAGACATGTCCATCAAGTCACATTCACACTGTCCAAGTATGCGAGAGAAATCAGTCAATATTTATTAAAAACTTTAACAAGTTAGCAATTAAGGGGTTCTTTTAGGAGCTTAGGAGTCATGGAAGCTGGAAACAGTTTAATTTGCTTACAAGCCACACCTGAACTTCCTCCAGCATTTTCTAAGTGTGAGTCCCTAGCTAGAGACAGAAGTTGTCACAGTTTCACTCTTGCACACCTTGCTGGGTCACTGTATCCTCTGTGACAGTCAAACAAGATAGGGAACTTCCACATGGTCGGTATCTTCTTCTGCAGCAAGGATATGATTCAGCTGATTGAGGGGAGGGAAATTTCACCAGGCATCAGGCCATAAGGTTCCCCATCCATTCTGCATACACACAGTTTAGCTAAGTATGAACTGGGAAAACCAGAAGGCATTATAGCCCTTCTCGGGATATCCAGGCATCTTCAGGGGAAAAAAAAGTGTGTTGTAGTCTGTATAAATAATATTCCAAGATTTTTACAGCACTGATTCTCTCATGGATCATTTCTTCACTTCCGTATAGTAAAAAACTCCATCACAGAAATTGGAGAGAAACAAAAGGACAACAAAAGGAAAAAACAAGAGAGCTAGCAACACACTAGGGAGGGAAGAAAATAACATCACCCTACCAACTCCTGTGACACAGCTTAAATAATATGCTGTGACACAGCCAAACAGACCAAATAAGAATAAGATACAAACATTTGTTCCAGTTTATCTTCTATTTATTTGGAAAAGCAGTGGGGTTGATGACTCCATAAATCAGAATTAACACTTCTTCAGGGAAGCTCAACTATAACCTCCCATTGACTGGACCAAAGGAACCTCTGGCTGCTGCACAGCACTGCACCAAAGCAATCCAGCAGCCAGATCTGTCTAATAAAGAACAGGGTGTGACAAAGGCAGGCTATCAGCTGGAAGTTGCTTTAGACAGCTGCAAACCTAGCTTTTCTTTGCTTTCTTCATGCTCTCAAAGGGGTTTCAGTCACAGACACTCAAATTCTCTTTGTGTCCAAGGCCTGACAGAGTTAGAGAAAACTGGAAA
>VZTA01027949.1:180151-199397 GCA_013398855.1 Mohoua ochrocephala | reverse complement strand
TTTTTTTTTTTTGTATATTTGAAGATTCATTCAACTCCAGGAATTTCATAATCCACTCTGTGGCTCCAAGCAAAACATTAATAGGCAAAGTTGTTTTGCTCAACTGGTGCGACTCCTGCTACCTGCAGGAACGTGCATTTCAGAAAAATGCCACCAACTGTTCCAATTCCTTCTTTCCTTGAATTGTAAACTTTCTTTTAGAGCAAGACAAAAAGAAGAAGTCACAGCCAACCAAATTAAAAAGCAGAGGAAAGAATCATGAAGGCAATTCAGCAGCTGGCCACATTTGGTTGAAAGCAAACACAACTATTTCTGAATATACTCATTTAGCCTGTTTGCCACAGTAATGCAGGAAGACTTTTCCTCTGATAGCGGGAAATTCAAATTAAGAAAATCTTGAAGCTAGAAAGCAACAAAACACACTGATGCAAAGCTCTTCTAAAGAAAAGGAGAAAAGAATCTCATTGCATCATGCACTTACCTTCCCTGCCTCTCTCTTAGGAATTTGCCTATGATATGAACAATTTCCATCTGAATTGCTTTAAAGCAGCTCTCTTTCATTTATTATCAAGCTAAATATATTTTCATTTCTTAATATAAATGAGCAAATTCTGATCTGAAGAACACAGAAAGGCATAAAGGGAAAATAACTGTTTGTGCTTGTTCTTAAACTTAAAAGGCAGCGTTTGCACATTGTGTATTTATTCTGCAGAAACGATGCCCATAGAAATCTCAGGTTGTTTAAAGGATTCTTCCACCCAATGCAACAGTTGGATGGTCTTGGTCGTGTTATCTGCAATTGCAGCAATCGAGCACAAGGACACTTCTGCACACTACGGCTTTAGTTGCTTTCTTTTTCTAAATTGCATCCCTCCCCATCATTAAAGAAAGCAACAGCAGCACTTAATACATTGCATGACAGTCTCACTTAATCCAACATTATAATCCATTAAAAAAAAAAAGGGAGAGAGGAAACACGAGGTCAGTATTAAACTAAAGAGATACATGGTTAAATGTTGCTGTTCCTCAGCACTAGGAAGGATTGACAACATAAGGTCATCCTGTGACTATCAGATACTCAGAATTAAACCGTTTGAAGTATTTTACATGTCTGTACATCTCCCAATCTCTTCTTAACAAACAAGGAAAGTTCTTATGCTGTAATTAAATATATAAATAACCATTTGGCATAGTGAAACTGTAACCTTTTATTTCAGCAAAGAATAGACGAAACAGCTACAACTTTTTTTTTCTAGATGTTCTTTCTGCAATGCTCCCTTCCCAAAAAACAACACAGGCAACCCAATACAAACACATTCACTGCTGACAAGCCATGATTTGGCCACATGACTGTCCTGCCTGTATTTCAGGTATTAGCTATGTCAAATCTAATTATCAGAGACAGCTTGACAAGGTCTTTCACATTATTCAGGAAAAGTGCACTAGTGGAGGCCATGGTGTATAACAAATCTCGCCCAGCTCAAGTGAGGCTTGCAGTTCTGCTGATGGCTTTGCCCAATAAATTACTCCACATAAATAATCTCAGTCTAGCAAGCCTCCATGAGGACTGTCAGGAATTCAGTGACCCACAATGTGTAAGAAATACTGCCTCCAATGTTTACAGTCAAATGAATGAGGTTTTCTTCCTACATGATGACTGCTACAGAAATTATACTGGTTTTAATTGTACCAATTATGAAAGCTTCTGTGCTAGTTTGACAGAGTGCTTCAGGCTATTCTGCCCTCGACTTTAAATCCTGCAATTCAAATAACAACCCTGTCTAGGAAGGGACAGCATATCAAAGAAGGTATATGGACTGAATTACAAGTTTTTCTAGTTAGTGGGTGTTTCTTCCCTTCATTTCCTGTCAGGGGTGAATGGTACACAGATAGCAGGATGCAATGCACAAGCACAGATACACAAGTACCCCTGGGAGCTCATGGGAACACAACATAAACGTGACTCATATTGCCACGATTTTCCTGCAGAAATACCCATCCAAAGCAATTAAATGTTCAGGCAATGTTTCAAACAGAAATGTCTAACTTTAAGAATACAGGGAAAATTATCCAAGGGGAAGCATGTTGGCACATCTGATTAAGCAAGTGTCCAGTATAGTGGAAAGCAAGAAAGGAAGCACAATATCCACTTTCCTCAGAGGAAAGGGCACAGGAGAGCCAACAGCAGGAAGCTGCAGTGCCTCAGACTTTGCACCAAAAACTTCAGCAGAGGACAAGGTCTCTCACAGACAGGCTCTGGCACTTACAGAAGTTGTATTAACCAGGGAGGTTGCAAGAGATAATATCAACCCCCAGCCCCAGTGCTGCAAAGCATCATTAGCTTTTCCTCTGGAAGCTCCACCAAGACCTTTCTACCTTCTACCATCACAGCTTTGCACCTGGTGTGTGCAAGGCTCTGAATACAAACGTGCACCCAGGTGAACACAGGCCCTCAGTACTGTCAAATATTTGCTTCTTTTTTCATCTTCTTTAGAGGCACATTTAAAGTTGGAAGTGCAACTTGTACTAACATTTGTTACTGACCACAAGAATGCTCACCAAAGTACTGTGTAACTGTGGGATGATGCAAGAGAAAGAAGAGATGCCCTGGGATGTCGAGAGAGAGTCTGATGAGAAAGAAACCTCTAAAGAAAAATAGAAATAAGATCAGATTCACTCCTCTGAGAAGACTTCTCTATTCCTGTGGCCAAAACCCACAGCAAAACATTACGGCTTTTCTCCAGCACAGCCCACTCTTTCAAAACAAGTGATTTGATCTTAAATTTATTTAGAGTGTAGAGTTAGCAGTAACAGATGCTTAATAAAACCAAACATGAGTATCACAAGCTGATCCTCCCTATTTCTACATCACAGCAACTTATACCAAAACAAAGTAAAACATACCAAAGACCAGTGTAGGATTCTCAGACAAAGGTAGTACAGTAAGTTTTGAACAGTGCTCACAGTTGCACAGATTATACAGAACTGAGGGTGGAAAATGGATGGTGATTTCCTTTTCTACATCACATAAATGAAGAGAGTTTTCCCCACAAAAATTAATTTCTCTCAGTAAAAGATACATCAAATCAGTATTTAATCCTTCTGTATTTAAAACTTTAAACAAAGTGCCATCAAGACAGATGAGAAATGTTTCACAAACAATATGGACATAAAGGAAAAGCACTCATGTTTTCTTTCTCATGTATGGTTATGGGAAGGAGGAGGGGAGTCTTCCCCTGATGTGTCTCAATCCCACAGCAGGCATCTGCAAATGGGAACCTCCGCATAAACACTCTTCTTGTGTTCTTGGTCTGATGTCGACTCAAAGCACAACCAATCCTCTTGTCCTTATTAGTAATAGAGATTTTAAAAAATGCTTTATAAGGCAAGTAAAGCTACTAATACAAAAATAGCTTAAAATTTGAAAATTTTGTGACTATTGGCAACTTACAATTAAGCTGGCTTGCTGACTGTTGCCCATGAAAAACCCCAACTCCCTTCTGATTCTCAATTTGTCATCTTCTTTCCCATTGGTGTAAACAAAAGCCACGCTGGCTTTACATACATTCTATGATCTTCACCCCTGGCTTCCAAAGATTCACGCTACTCTAAGACATTTGTCCATAATTAATCAATGTAAAAGAATGGAACCAAGTAAGATTTAGTTCATGCCTCATTTAGCAGTTCAGTGGAAGCCACCTGCTTTGTGTTAGGGCAAGACTTGAGCTAGGATTCACTCGCAGAGCTTTCAGATAAATTTTTTTTTTTTTTGTTATTAGTTACCACTGTCAACAGACAGAAAGAGAAGGATCCAAAAATTCAGTCAATTACTTTTAGGGCTGGGTAGCAGCCAGTAGGAATATTCATTGCTGGGTTCAGCAGAGGTTTGCCAGATGATGAGAGATGTTAGCATCGGCAGGGAAAATTTCCTTTCTTGGCTTGTATCTGCTAAAGGCTGCAATCACCAAATTAGGACTGAGGATGGGCTCAGAAGGAAAAATTTAGGGCTAAATTTAGGACTGGTGTCAGTAGTAACCATCTGTAAGGGCAGAGACTAAGCTGGGTAGGGTCACTGATAGGAAAAGGAGAAAAGGGAGTGAAAACCGGCAGCGAGCTTGAAAGGGTGCAGCTGGTTCTGGCTCTGTGTGAGGCAGACTGCAGCACGGAGCAGCAGGGAGGCAGCTCTGAGCCAGGGGACACTGCCAGCACGGGCACAGGGTGGCACAGCCACCTGCACCTTCAGCCTGAATGGGCTGCTGGGCACAAGGTGAGGCTTGAATAAGCCAAAGCCACTGTACTGTGACGAGCACAGTGTCTGTCGATTGTTGCCTGACTGGACGTAGTTCTGGAACCAATTGCTGGAGTTGGGGTAAGTTTCCAACCAGCACAAGCCAAAACAGTCCCAATTCTATCAGAGCACCGAGCTAAGAACAGTCCCATGTCCTTCATATTCCAGAAAGTCCAAAGAATCAAACAGATGGATTCACCACCTCGCTGGAACATTTAACATGAATGCACAATAAAACTGAGCACTTCAAATCCAACACACCGTCTCCAAACCTGCAGGAACCTACACCAAAACAGTTCTGATCACTGGTTAGGGAATTCACTGGGCAGTCTGAAACTCTCATACAATTCACAGCACAATCCCAAAGTCTCCAAGCTGTCTTACAAAACAAAATATGCTAATGTGTGGGTAATAAGGTTAAATGTCAGGGCCTCCTAATAACTAACTCCATCTCCAGTGAGGTCTTGATGTGCAATCCTATCTAATCACTTGGCCTCTCACTTCAGGCATCTGTAAACACGACGACAGCCCAACCTACTGTGCAGGATGTTGAAAGGTTCCCATCTAAAATGCTTTACACACTTTGGATTTTTAAGTGCTATATAGGTTAAGAGATTTGTTTATTTTTAAGACTCATCTCATATTAATGTGGTTTAAAGTGTACATACTTTACCTGACCAAACACCCAAAGCTACAAATAGAACACAGGGAACCATTAGCAAGACTTTAAAATGGGTTGTGACTGGGCTGATCATAAGCAAATGAAATCACCTTTAATTCTCCTGATGACATTTCCTGCACATAAATCCTCCTACTGTTTTTCTAGTGGCAACCCAAAATAAGGAGCTTCATGCTCTCAAGAATCCCGACCACACCAAGCTGTTCCCTGCAGGAGTATAGGGCAAAGCAAGGAATTTCCCTTTGACTTGAATTCCTAAGTATCTGGTATCACCAAGAGTATGCAGAAAAATTAGTCATTGCCAGACAGATGTGCTTTATTTTGCTGGGACACAAAACAACAACTCTCAGCTCCCTCTATTCACATTCATCACCCACTTACACTGTTCATACTGTAACTATGTATCTTCTTGAAATGAAAACAAACATTAAACCAGCTCACAGACAAACATCATTATAGCTTAAGAAAACAAACAAAAATTAATGGAACTGTTTACAACACCAAGGAACTCTCAGCTCCCTATACTGCACATACCACCAAAACATTCCCATGGGCTTTGATCCAAAAACCACGAGAAGCTCGCGAAGTATCAAAACGCAATTTGAGAAAAGTGACTGCCAGAAATCAGATCCAACAGGTTTAAGCAAACAGAAAACACAAGGGAAAAGGAAAAAAAGTGAAAAAAATCACTCAATAATGCTCAATAAATGAATGCTACCACAGCAGTATTATAATGTTATACAAAGCATTGTAAGATTTTTTTCTTTTTCCCCCTGGAAAAGGTTAGAGAAGCCATCACCTGAAAAGGCTGAGGCAAAGTGCACCAGAGAGCATTATAATGGGTCCCTCTCTGAAAGCAAAGCAACCAGGAATAAGCAAGCGTCTTGAAAAAAGCAAGCCCAGCACACCCGTCCTCAGAAGAGAACTGACGTGCTCTCTTCCTCTGACATTACTAATTACTGACATCAGTGTATTCCATCCCCTGTTTCACAGAGCCACAAAAGACATGTCTTTTCCCCTTCTAATTGTTCTCCTGTGACTAAAAATTCAACTGACATTGCCAACACTGTTCAGAACATATCTTTTCCAAAGCCTAGAAAGGAATGAGAGGTACATACTTCAAAGAGGACTTGATTCAGTGATTGTTCTGCTCTACAGCTCTATCCCAAAATCTTTTAAGAACTATGAGCATGTCTCCATGGTAGCATGTGCTAAAACCCATGCCTATTAGACCTTTGCTGCTCATCCCTAATACTCAAACTAGAACATTCACCTGAGTTTGCTCCATAAATTTTCACCAGAAAGACAGCTAAAGACATCAAATGACGTGAAGAAGGCAGCAATTTCTGCTGACTGTGGCAGGAATCATCTGAAAAATTACACTATTCAGACCTCTCAGAAGGGAGACAGAGAGAGGAGAGACAGAATCACCAACCACTGAGCTCATGTCAACTATTTTCCAATCAAATTCCTTCCTGGCATCCCCCCATGTCTCTGCTTGTCACTGGGAATGCCACCCCAACACACCCATCCAGGCACTCCGAACAAAACTCAGCAGCTGCTCATATCTCTCTCAGCTACTACACTAATAATAGTGCCTAGGAAGCAACGTTCCAATAAGCCCATTCAATAATGTCCTCATGATATGTGAGATCACCTCCAGACCACTATTAAATACAGAAATATTCTATGTTTAAAATAGAAACTGAAAGAGAGGGCTTCAGGAAAAGTAAATTCTATGAAGAACAGCATCCTTATTCAAAAGATAACACTCTTTACAGTTAAATTCTCTTAACAAGGCTTTTCTATCAAACCTGACACATCAAAAGCATACAATCCCTTTCATCTGCTCACAAGTCTTCAAGATCCTGAAAGCAAGCAAACCATAGCTATCACTACAGGAATGGAAAGCACACACAGAAAGCTTTATTTATAAAAGGACTGCAATTGAAATAAATGTTGATAGAATTATTTGGGAGTTACTCGAGATTTTCGTAGTATCAGAAGCTTTTGTTTCAGGAGGGGCTTTGACTGCCTGTTTCTGTTACATGTTGCTTACAAACACAGAAGTTCCACTGAAAGAAACGTTTCTCTGTACCAGAGAGAAGTGGTGGGGGAGGCACTATCAGATTAATTGCCCGTGTGGTTCAGTTGCTTCCTCCATCCAAAATAACACTGCTGCTTTTCTTCACTGACACTTTACTTCCTAATTCCATTTTTAAATGTATCTATGGTAATTATGCCAAAGTAATTTCCAAGAAGGTAGAAAACCTTCTAAACACTATCATTTCAAGAATAACAAAAAAAAGGTACGAGAGGGAAAAAAAAAACCCTCCTCATTGAAGCAAGCTTTGCAATAACTTTACCAATCTGAAGTGGACTTCAGTACATTCATGAAGTGTTATAGCGGGGTTGGCACACCTGTTTTTCTTCACATCTGGATACTTTCTATAAAAGAAGTGAATAACGATATGCCATAAGCCTTAGAAAAGTCAAACTGCTGACTGAAATTTCCACTGGAATAGTTTGCATGGCAAGGGCAGAACAGCTGCTTTCTGAGCTCATACTGCCATGCCCTCCGTACTGAGACGTCCACCACATGACTGTAGGAGAACATGGAACATTCTCCTCTCAGATTCTATATTAAGTTAATTTACTTGAAGAAGATAAAAACAATTTATAACTACTGCTCAATTCAAATAATGACTACAGAAAAGGAGGAGTGGGTGCAGTCTCCCCTAATGCAGAAAGGACTGATACACAACACTTGTCTGTGACATTTCAATATTCATTAAATGCTTAATAGATAAATAACCCCAAATTTGAAGCAACAGATTAAATAGTGACGGAAATAAAGATATAAACAGGTGAAGGGTTTGCCCAAAGCTGCTCACAAAGTCACTTCTCTAGACACAGCTTGGTTTTTTGTTCGTAACATAAAATTATTCAGGTATATGAAAAGAGAACTAACTTTGCAGACATGAACCATGTCCACTACAGGGAGATCCTCAGGACTTACAGCAACCTATTTGCAGCAACTAAAAAAAAAAGTGCCCTATATAAAATACAAATTATGTTGCACCAAAATATAAGGTATTTTTGTAAATTAATAAAGAGGAATTCATACCTAAGACACATTCTAATTACAGATACATGAAAGTGGGTAATGGAGGCAGGAAGGGAAATGGAATTTCCAGGTAAGTGAAGGCAAAGAATCATTTCTGTTGAGTCTCCAAGCTACATTTTCCAAATAATATTTTCATCTTGGATATCACATACTACATGCACTGTGTAATATCTGTATACACACAGTAAAATTTTCTGTTAGGTCAATCACACACCACCTTTCTCATGGATCTTCAATCTGCTTGTTATCAGATCTCAGCCCTCTCAAAGGGCATTTCTAGTCACCAATACCCTCAGAGCAGGTTACACTACTTGGCTCAGTAGGTTCAAATCTCCCTCTATAGGCCCTCAGCAAAGTTCATCTAAACTGAGTGCCAAGTTCTACACATGACATTCAAGGATGCAACACAAACATTTCTTCGGTTCATTATACTAACTACACAAAAACTTGAGCTGCATGTCTGGAGCTTAGAACCATTCCTTCACAAAACTTTGCAAAAAACTGCAGTGAGAGGAGAGACACAGGTGGCAACAATAAATTTCCATGCTTGACTAGTTTGTTCCCTACCCCTCAGGGTGGTAGCCTTCCCCCTCGGGTGCAACCCTACAGAACCCTGTGGGACCAGCAGTAATGGTGTTCAAAGACACACAGGTGTGTTTTGTGAAACAAAACAAAAATAGCCATGGGAGAGAGGAGCATTTCTTTTCAGCATAAGGCTCTTCTTCTTGTGTTGGTTTTGGCTGGGGTAGAATAAATTTTCTTCATAGTGGCTAGTATGGGAATGAGTTTTGGATTTGTCCTGGACACAGTGACAGTAATAGGGATGATTTTGGTATTGCTGAGCAGGGCTTACACAGAGCCAAAGCCTTTTCTACTTTTTGCACAGCCATGCTAGCAAGGAGACTGGGGGTGCATGGGAGGTTGGGATGAGACACACCTGAGACAGGTTGCCCCAACTGACTGAAGGGATATTACAAAAATATGCTGAGTTGGAATGGACCCACAAGGATCATTGAGTCCAACTCTGGCCCTACATAGGACATCCCCAAGAGTCACATCATATGCCCAAGAGTATTGACCAAATGCTTCTTGAGCTCTGTCAGAGTTGGTGCTGTGACCACTGTCCTGGGGAGCCCATTCCAGTGCCCAACCACCCTCTGAGGGAAGAGCTTCTTCCTGATCTCCAACCTAAACCTCTCCAGACACAACTTCAGGCCATTTCCTCAGGTCCTGTCACTGGTCACCACAGAGAAGAGATCAGTGCCTGTTCCTCCTCCTCTTCCCCATACGAGCAAGTTGAAGACCGCAGTGAGGTATCCCCTCAGTCTCCTCTTCACCAGCTGAACAGACCAAGTGACCTCAGCCACTCCTCATACGGCTTCACCTCAAGGCCCTTCACCATCCTCATGGCCCTCCTTTGGATGCTCTCTAATAGTTTAATGTCTGTTTTATATTGTGGCACCCAAAACTGCCCCCAGCACTCGAGGTGAGGCCGCCCCAGTGCAGAGCAGAGCAGAGCAATCCCCTCCCTTGCCCGGCTGGCGATGCTGTGCCTGATGCCCCTCAGGACACAGGTGGCCCTCCTGGCTGCTGATTCATGTTCATGCATCCATCAACCAGGACCCCCAGGTCCCTTTGCACAGCACTGCTCTCCAGCCTCTCGTTCCCAGCCTGTACGCACATCCAGGGTTGCCCCATCCCAGGGGCAGAAACTGGCACTTCCCCTGGCTGAACTTCATAGGGCTGGTGATTGCCCAGCCCTCTAATTTGTCAAGGTCTCTCTGAAGGGCCTCCCTGCCTTCAAGGAGTCAACAGCTCCTCCCAGTTTCGTGTCATCTGCAAACTTGCTTAGTATCCCTTCCAGCCCTGCATCCAAGTTGTTAATGAAGATGTTGAAGAGCACAGGGCTAAAGATGGAGCCCTGTGGAACACCACTAGTGACAGGTCTCTAGTCTGATGTCACCCTATTCACTACAACCCTTTGTGCCCAACCCATGAGCCAGCTGCTCACCCATTGCATGGTGTGTTTATACAGCTTGTCCAGAAGGATCCTGTGAGAGACAGTATCCAAAGCTTTACTGAAATCCATAAAGATTACATCAGCTGGCTTCCCTTGACCAGCTAGGTGTGTTACCTTGTCATAAAAGGAAATCAGGTTTGATAAGCAGGGATTTCCATACCCTATGATGCCAGGCTCAGTATATAAAATAGGGTGAAGGAGGAGGAAGTGGGGGAATGTTTGGAGTAATGGCATTTGTCTTCCCAAGTAACCCTTACATATGATTGGGCCCTGCTCTCCTGGAAATGACTGAACACCTGCCTGCCCATGGGAAGCAGCGAATTAATTCCTTGTTTTGCTTCATTTATGTGCATGGCCTTTGCTTTCCCTGTTGAACTGTCTTTATCACAACCCAGGAGTTTTCAGGCTTTTACCCTTCCAATTTTCTCCCCGATCCCACTGGCTGGGGTGTGAGCAAGTGGCTGTCTGATTCTTGGTTGTTGGCTGGAGTAAAGCCATGACGCTTCTAAAACTTTAAATTTTTTTTTTTTAAAAAGGCAGTAATTCCAGGTAGTTCGATTTTTTTTAGCAAAGATGCTGAATCCTCTGGAACAAGGGAACAGCTAGGAAGAGGCACAACAGAAATTTGAAACCGTGCATTTTGAAATGACTGAAAGCATAAAATGAAGCACAATAAAGGAACAGTAATATTACCACAGAGCAAGTGTTTGAGAGCAGAGTGGACAAAGTCAGCTTTGTTCCTGAAAAGCTCACAGGCTGAGGAATGAACAGACAAAAGCTTTGGAGAAACAGTCCTTTGGCTCGTGATTGAGTTTGTCAGTCAGTCCAGGCCTCCCCAACAGAGAGAGCTTACAACCTGGTATTCTAACAGGAAAAAGGTACGGACAAGTTACACTGCCTTGCTCTCAGAGGGCTGATGTGTTTCAAAGGCTGACACTATGCAGCACTCACTGTCTGTTAATCCACACAAGCTGCACGCTCAGCCCCACGACGGATTTCTAAGAACTGGGACCCACTGTCAAAATGGTATTTTGACAAGTTTGTGTCGGGTCCTCTGTGACCTGGAAGCATGCTCCCTCCACCCGTTTGCAAGATAGTGGGATTTCTTTTGAAGAAGCACATTCTAAACAATTATATTTTCACTTAAAACTGCTACAAGTTTCCTTTTTTTTTTTGTTCCAACACACTTACATTCAAATATTATTACTGTTTTTCAAAGCAAGCAACTCTAATGACTGACAAAAATCACAGAGTAAACCAAACAAAAATAAGATGCGCTCTCTCTGCTTGGGAAAACAACCCAATTTTTGAGATTTGATACATTACAATCTGATTTTTCTTGAGGCTTAAACATTTGATGTGTGACAAACTTCATACTCCTCACCATGAATTCATTTATTATTTCTAAGCCCCAATGCACCAGCCTAATGGAGGAAATGGACATGTTTCAAAGCTCAAAACCATTCACCAGCAACAAAGTGGCTGAGAACCTATTCCTGGACACCACACACAGTACAATGTCCTTCAAGGCCCAGCTCTGGTACACAGCCCTGCTCAGTTTCATTCTGGATACTCAATTTTCCCTGCCAAATTAAACAAAGCATTGTTTTTCCTCTTCAAGGACATGCAGTCCCAACCAGCCAGGTGCACATACAAAAGCTGACAAGGACCCAGGGAAGCTGTAACAACCAGATCTAGTGAGAGACAAAGCCCCTCTCTGACCTACATATCAAGCCAATAACCTTCACCTGCCCAGTCCTCTCATATAAAGAGGCAACAACAGGAGGTTTATTCAAAGGTCTGGGCTGTAGTAAAACCACAATCTGTTTAATAACACTGTGATTTTCCATCCCCGTAGATTATTTTTCCCCTCACGCTGCTCCTTTCCCTAGAGGACAAGCCTAGCATGAATGATTTACAGGAACTTCTGATTTGGCCTTGGCCTGTGATGGCCACATAGCTTCTGAGGGCCTGGGTGTTTTCTCTCTATTTTTATTCTGAAAGATGAGCAAACACACAGGATGGAAAAGAACAACAAAGGGAGGAAACAAAAACAGGGCAGAAGGAGTAAAAGACAACACGGTATCTGCAAGAAGTTCCATCCATAGTTACAAGCAGGTATGGAAAAACAACATGACATTGAGGCTGTCTGTAGAAAATTGCCAAAAATATCTGTTTAGAAAACGAATTGGAGGACAGTGTAAACCAGGCCGCAGACTTCCCTTTCCAGTATCTTTTTTCCCAGTGAGATACCAAAACACATGCTTTGGACAGAAGGCACACATCTATCCCAGGTGTATAATATGGGGCTTCATAAATTACTGCCCTCTCCCTATCAGAGTCACACCCAGCGGAAAACAACCTCCACAGGAGCTGCCGGGATGGAGCACAAGTGCCTGCTTCAATTCATTGCAAAACTGATGGCTGAGTTTAAACTTGGCAAGGAAGATGGGTTTGACTTAGCAACGAGGCAGATTTTGGGTGCCGATTAAGACTGACAACTACAGTGGGTGGCAGCAACCACCAGCAGAGAGATGTTAAATTCCCTGAACAGTAGTTTCTCAAACTATCCTGCCAATATGTGCCCAAGTTTGTTTGATCATGTATTTCACATTCATTAGATGTTCCAGAAAGCATTCGACTGCTCCAAGTTTCTTAATTAGCCAACTCAGAAACGTGAAGACTTTTAAAGGATAACCAAAACACTGAGCATATTGTAACATCTTAAGGACAGCTGTCGTAGAACAACAGTAAATCTGGTCTCGAACCTCAGAAAAGTGGCATTAGACACAAAAGGAAGCCCCATCAGACATACGCAAATCTTGAAAATTATCTCAAGAACCCACAACCCACACTATCAAAACATTAAGCATATTGCCAAGATTCACGAGCTGCGAACTCTCTCTCTCAAACAGCCAAGCCCCTGGTTTTTAGGTTAATGTGCTAAGAGTTGCAGTAGTGACTGAAGTTGGCATTGTAAAACAAAAGCACTACAGTCAATGTAAACTGTATACATTAATTATGTAATGTTACAAAACAGCTGGGAGGGAGGAGACGAGTACTGGGATGCAGCTCTTCAGTGCCATTCCAAACATGTTTCCACGTGCTCCCTGTCTAAACCAAGGGCACAGCACCCAGCCCTGTTTGCTATTTCCCAAAAAAATATCACCATAGCACTCTCCTTCCTGCCCCCTCGGAAAAACATCTGTGCCAGGCAGAAAGAGACCTTCTGCCTCAATAAAACTGCTATCAAGTTATTTTAGATTGGACTTGAGAAGAGTTATCAGTAGCTCAGCTTGCTAAAATTTGCAACATTTTTGCAACACAGAGCTGGCAAGCACGGGATAATTTTAGGAACAGCGCACACCTACAGCCTTAGCAGTGGGACTATTTTTCCTCACTTGATTGCAAGCAGGTGTTGGCACTTTACAGCCTGTAGGGCAAAGCCACTCTTTTTTATAACTCCTTAAGACAGACTGAGATTCCATCTAATTCTAAAATGACCTTTCTAAAAGGTTCTTGTCTTTAAAAAAAAAAAATCAAGGAAAAAAACCTTCTCAACATGATCTACCAGACAACTTCTTTAAAAACTATAAACTTATTTCTGTTGGTTTTGTCCTGAAGACTGACAATTACACTTATCAGTGATGCTCTCTTTAATGGCCATTCACACATTTTTATCTAAAGCTGAAAAATGACACATTTTCCCGAAATGATTTAAAGACAAAATCACTTCATTTAACAAGTTTGTCACATCCCGCAGAACTGAGAAAATCCATATAAATTCCTGACATTTCATCTTTTCTGATAGCACAGAAGTTCACTAGCACAACGCTCTGCTTTCAATACAGGAAAAAAAAAAATGAACAGTGGAACATCTACAGGACAAAGACAGTAATGGAGCTAGTTAGTAATTCAAGCTGAAGAGACGAGATTCAGGCTGACAAACTGGCATCCTCCACAGAATGAGTCTGACACTTTTTATAGCCACTGACACAGTAACGAATGCTCTGCTTGGGGTGGAGCTAAACAAAATGTTCTTTAGAGCACTTTCTTAAAAGTAAGCATTTCCCTGGTCCTTGTACAGAAGCAACTTTATCTGCAAGCAGAAAAGAAAAAAGAAAAAATAAAGTGTTGTCATAGTTAATTAGGCCCCAGCTGTGGCAATTATCTTGAAGGGAAGGGAAAAGCAACATTCTGTTACGTTATTATCAGCAGCTCTTTCTTAAGGGAAAGCTCTATCAGATGGGCCCCAAAGTACCTGTTTGCCTTAGTTTTCTAATGAGCTCAATAATGGCAACAATTCCAATAGAAAGTTGGGGTTTTTTCAAGGTCCATAGAGCTCAGTAGCCTTTGCAATACTGCCCGTGCAGTAATTTTTATCTAACTTGGCCCTAGCAGAGAATATTTAAAATTTAAATCTCAGAGCATTCGCATACAGCATTGCTTTGCCTATGGTTTTCACACCTAAAGCACGCCTTATGATAAAAATAAAGCTTGGGTTTGAGTTACTAAGTGAAAAATAAAACAGCTTTCTAAAATGCTAAATGTAAAGACTTATTAATTCAGAGGTCTCACTGAATTCAAGGCAAATTAATCAAATACAGAGCCCTAACTAACCACAGTTGATTTAGGAAACCTTGCACACAAGTTCAACTGAGACCCTCTTGCAATATTCCCCCTTGTCCCATTAAGTAAGAATGGCATTAAGTTTTCACTCAATCTTTAGTGAACATCCATGTCTTCTCTAGAAGTTACTAAAAAGCCCTATATTAGTGGTTTTATCTTACTTCTTTGACATGTACTGGAATGTCAGTAGAACATTTTTGTTGCAGAAAATTCCTAAGACTTTGAAAGCTGGCACACATTACACATGGTTTCATAACTGCAGATTATACTAAGGAAAGCTTTAAAAAAATGGACAAGTAGTGCTTAAGAAAAAAAAGCACCGTGGCTCAAGTGATCTGAGAGGCTTTTACGTAGCGTTATGATGTGGATTACCACAGCCTTTACATTTACATAATAATATATATACACCGGGTTAGGCCAAAACCTAACCTACACCAGTGTCTGAAAGGTCAACCACCACACACTAAGAGAATTGGCCAAGAAAAAGAATGTGGGTTTGGACAACTCAGACATCAGACTGGGGCTTGGGACTGGTTTAGGTTCTTTAGCCATCCTTGTTAAAACAAAGATTCATCAGAAACTCTGTATATTCCAACAAACTCTTTCTAAGCATAAAATAAATTTGGTTCCCATTTTGTATTCTGCCTGGAAGAGTGCAAGAAATAACTCTTCTGTTAAAAACACAAAATGAAAATAGCAGTAAAAAAACAGTCACTGAGTATATGAGCTGCACTGGGCAGCCAGGATGCCCACTGCACCAAAAAACATCCATCTTCTGTCTTCACCAGCCCATTACAAAGTCATTGCAGTTGACTCAAACAGAATTCTGCTCCGATTTGAGCCTAAATCCAAGAATGGGGAGGCTCTGCCTTCAGGCACGTGGAACAGTTGTGAGCATGCACTCACAAGTATCCTCTGCAAAGCCCCTGTGAGATGCCCAGGGCCAAAACCTATACTCCTGCTGACTCTTCCTACTCCACCCTGGTGTCCCATAAGCAGTGGCAGCTCTTGCTGTAGGTATACAAAAAAACCTTCAAAAAATACCTTCAATAACCCCCAAAAAACTCGCACTCATCCAAGAGCTGGACCAACATAGGGAGAAGAATTCAGAATAAATATATAGTATTTATCCAGTGTATTCTTTAGCTTCCAACAAATTGCACTGCAGATTTTTAAGAGCTCAGAACCAAACCTTTTAAGTTCCTTTCGTGATTCAGAATAAGGATTCTCTGATCAGGCACCTTTAAATGCACTTTCACTGAAGCACAACTACCTCCATCCAGAAGTTATTTATAAACTCTATTGATCTTAACTTGTTTAACTGAACTGGAATCCCCTGAGAAATATTGCATTTCTATTTTTAAAGCATATGTGTATACCACTTGTATCTACTGATCAGTAACAGCAGGGAAAAAATGGTTTTGTACTCCTTTTAAACACATTTAACTGTCATAAAAAAGGAAGAGCCACCTATTGTTTATTCATCTTTCCAATATTTAGCTTGAACTAGACAACGCGGTGAATCAAAACCTTACACAGGAAACAGACAGCTTTGAGTCGCTCTCGTTTATCTTTCTATCACATTCTTGAAACTACTGAAACTTTAAAGTGTAAAGATACACTTGAAGCATGCTTCACTCTGGAGATTCAACAATTTCAAAATGCAAATTCTTTTTTTTTTGTTCTCTTTTTTTAAGCAGCATAGTCCTGTACTAATAAAAATCAGTTCTTCTGAGTTTTAGGTGAAAAATACAATCCCATACAACTGAGGAGACAAATGGATAGGAGCCAGTGAGAGAATCCACATCACATTACTGTTGTGCCCTGCAAGACACTGATGGTTCCTGCGAATTACAGGGAGTGGTAGCAGTATCTGCTTTCACCTGTCAAGATGTAACCCAGAGCAGGCAGCATCGAAGTCACTTAGAAGGCTGTCTGTCACACAGGAAGTGGGATCTATTCAACTGCATCAGTTATTCACACCCAAAGAATCCCCATAACGTTTGTTGTCAGCTTTACAAGTGAAATAAGGAAATCGCTAAGGGAGGGAAGTGCTGGCGGTCTCTATTGCAGTCCCACAAATTACACATTTCCCACAAATTCAAGAACTGCAGTGCACTTACTACATTTTGTATTTTACAGACCACTCAGAGCAGCTTATTACACTCACATATCAATTACACCAAATGCAAATCTCGTATTTCACCTGGTTCTAGAAAGAGAAAGATTTTAGCAATTATGGAGATGACATTTTTTGTTCAAAAGACTAAACCAATTTTCTAAAAATTGTCAGCAACTGTTGTCTAAGAGGCAGTCATCTAAGCTCACTACACCCTGCTTTATTATCACATTCTCAAAATTGCAGTGAGCCTATCTTTGTGCAGAAAATGCAGTTTGGACAGAAATGAATAGACCATTGTGTCTAGACCACTTCTCAAGCTTGGTTTTTGGAACAAATACTAATCCCATCTGGTTTCCTGACAGCAAATGAATCAGGTTCCTCAGAGAATTTAGATGATAACGTTTTCTTCTGAAAACACAAGGAGGACCAATGCCCTAACCACTGGGGTTTTAGTGGGTTTTAACTTCTTGTGCTTCCTCTGACTCAATTTGTCTTTAAATGTCTGTCAAACAGAGGCACTCCTTCACCAGCACCAGAGGAAGGCAACTCAGCTTCAAACCAGTCACTCAGGGCACTCTAAAGAGGAGACACGACTGCAGAAACCTGAAATGTGGAAGGAAGGGTCTAACCTGTTTGTACTTTTCAAAGTATGCTGAAGATGTTTGTTAGAATAAGGTACAGCAACTAAACCTTCTGACTGTCATCTCAGAAAGGAACGCATTGCTTAGACCTGAACACCAGGCAGGAACTCGGCTTCTCTAAACATTTCTCATGGGCTAGCCCCAAGCATTTCATGGAGCACTCTCAGGCCAGGTGGCTCTGGCCAGCACACCTGGCTTCCACCACACGCAGTAAAGCACCCTGAGCACTGCACACAAAGCCAATTGACCAGCACGGGATTCTGGTGCGCTGTGGACACACAGCTGTGGACAGGACACTCATTTGAATTAGGGCTTTCCTCACCACAGCCAGCTTTCAAATTAAGTTTTGTATACATAACCCTACATGAGCAACTGAGGGTTTGGGACAGTTGCCAAAATGCTGTCTAGATGCTTGAGGAAGAGAAGCGGAATGATTTCCCTCGACTCCTCTTATCCAATTTTAGGGACGCTTTTTCACGTTACACTCCAAGTTAAGATGATTTATACTGACACTTCGAGTCACAGATTTTGAATAATCCTCTAAGACCGTGATTTGCAGTAACTGAACGTTAATTGGCCAAAGAATAACAGTTACAGGTAAGTGAAATTTGATATGGCATTTTCTACCAGAGACAAAACCAGAAAACAAGGTTTCTTTATTTACAGAAATGAGTTCATTCCGTTTCTAAAAACTTCACCATATCCAGGCAGCTACACTGATCACTGTACACTGATCACTGGCCAAACCCCTATCAGTTTAATGGAAACATCCTGACAGCATGGTTTCCTGGCTTCAGAAGTTTACCATACCAGAGGTGCTGTACACTTCCGAGAACACAGTGCTAGAGCACTGTATTAGTGTTTTATTTGAACAACTGATACAGCAAATCATCCTACCAAATATTTATGGGACTACAAAACTGTGTTTTAAGTTAATGGAAAAAATTACATTCTGACAATACTATACTAAGAACATGCATGAACGTGGTCATTCAAGGCAAAAAACGTGATTCCCACATAAAACACATTATAGCTAACTATCTATATACACTACGTATGTACTCAACGAGTAAACGCAAAATTAACAAAACACTATCACATTTTAAGAGGCCAAAGGCATAGCACTGGTAACCAGCACTGTCAGCACAAAACTAAGTCTGATAATTCCTGACCACACTTCTTTTGACAGAGGTATTTTCCAGCAGCCTCTCCACAGGCTGCAAATGCACGGGCACGACATGGTTATGGTCAGGCAGGCGATTCGCAGCCGCTCAGCCTGCAGCGCACCGCTAACACCTGGGACCGAGTCCTCCCGGCGCCTTTCACACGGCAGCCGGCTCCGGGCTCGGCACCGCCGAACACAGAAGGCAGGCCCGGCCCAGGAACAGGGCAGATGCAACAGGAGTTACCCGGCGCTGCCACCGCCTCTATCCCTTACAGCCCTCCGCGGAGAAGGGCTGGAGAGGACCTGCGTCTGCAAGCGGCTAATGGGGAAGCCAAGGGAGAGGCTGGAGAACGCCAGCGCGAAGCTCTGTGCCACAAAGGCGAGCGCCGCCGGCTCACAGGCGAAAGCTCCCGGCGCCGGGCAGCCGCCCCCGCAGCTCCCCCCACCACTCACTCTTGGTCGCGGCGATCAGGTTCTTCCCATCCTTCAGCAACTCCTTGATAAACTTATTTGTCTTCTCCAGCTCGGCCTCGTGGGCTCTCACCCGCTCCCTGAACCAGGGGCTGTCCAGGTAG